>NC_051174.1:58130446-58250446 GCF_013339725.1 Rhipicephalus microplus
GTCCGCCGCCGCCGGACGGACGCAGCCTCCCATTGCGAATGGCTGCCAGGATGCGTCTGTACGGCTGCTGCAGACGTGCAACTAAATAAGTCTATTACCCCTCGCCACTTATTTCTTAAAAGAACGCTTACAATGGCACCACTAAGCGTTATGCGTATCGATATTTGGCCTTTAGAACTACACCCGGTCATCTCGTCTTGCCCAGGCGCGAACAGGCAAATTGAAGTCAAATGAGTTTATGGCGCACGGTAGGCATGTCGGACAAGGAAGAAGGAATGGACAGCTGTGGAGCGGGTCAGCGCAGGAGACAGTTCACATCTACTGTTTTGTGTACATGAACCAATCTAGGATATCTATTATGTAGTCGTCACGCGAATCGATGTTCTTGCTTCACGTAAAGTCCCCGGAGACTTTAACTTCACTAAGCGCGCCAGAATGACGGGAAACGCCGGGAGAGAGTAAGGCGATTGTTTTCGTATTTTCAGAAACTGTCGGGGGACCCTTTATAGTGCCGAAGTGCGCGTAAGCCAGGATGTGGCGAGCGCATTTACATGTTGCAGTGCAGCCAGCGGCGTAGGTTCGTGGTTGTTGTGCGAGCAATTGGGGGCAACAAAAGTGGCAGCTGAGTTACCGACATTCCATATGTTTTGTTTAGTGTTGTATGTTTAATTAAAAATAAATATTTTTGTGTTCTGAGACATCGGCCGCTTACTTTCTTGGCCAGTCGGTGAGAACTCCCCACAATGTTTAACCCTTGCACTGCACAGTTTTACTTTTTTTTGGGGGGGGGGGGGGGGAGGGCAGCTCTGTTCTTACTACCAGGTTTTCACTTTTTGATTCGCAGGGTATAGTGTATATTTGTGTCACCAATGCAGCAAGAAGCTCTTCAGGTCTACTCAAGACCATTTATTACGGAATTCCTGAGCGGTTGAAAACTAGCACACAGAAATGAACGATTGCAATTACTATATCATTATTCACAATACTTTACAGGCTCTTTAACGGAGCATTGTGTAAGGGGGGCAATACATGGTAAAATATCACATGTGACAAATATAGAAAAAGATGAAATTTAAACGATACAATCTGGAAAGTACACTGTGATGTAAACGACTGCCAGAAAAGCAAGAGCGACACCCTAGTAGAAAAACTAAACAAAGGAAGAGCGTGCACGAAACACGAACTTAATTAATATGAAGAGTCAGTGGTTGAAAAAAAATAAACTTTTGGTAGCGTCTACAATACTACAATTTGATATAATACAGCGTTAAACCATTTAAAACTTAAGATAACACATCTACTGAAAATAAATAAGAAATAACTATGTAAGCATGAAATGTTACAAGCACGGCAGTAACAAAATTGTATAATTTGTGCATGGTAGCCAACCATATGTCTTTCTGGTTAACCTCTCTGCCTTTTCCCCTTGTGTTGCTTTCTCTTCCTTGTCGTTTTTTCAGAGTCGTTACAAGTTATCCATTTTGTCTTGTGTCTAAATTCATCAAGTGTTTTGTATTTTTGCGCCTGTAGGATACATACGGTCTGCACTTGGCGCTGATTCACCATGGCCACGCCGCTGAGACACTGTCGAAGAGACGCGAGCCGATGCTGATGTGGCAAGGTGCGCTCCTGTGGTTGTGAAGAGTTTCACAACAAATTATATTTGTTTATATTTTTTATTCAGAGACAGCGGGGCATAGGAGCATAATTTTCGTAAGAATGTTTGTTATGAGTGGCAAGAAGAGATATAGAAATCTAAAACATACATATAGTACTTGAGATCGGCAATGAAAAAAGTTGGAGCACACCATGCTAACGCTGACATAATCTCAGCGTGCGTGCCGTCTACCGAGACTTTTGGTGTTCGTTGAGGCCAACAGTGGCAGACATGTTGCGGCAGTCGCAGTCGTCACGTAAACTCAGATATTTAAACTGTTATTGAGCACAACTGCCATAGGCTCAATCGCAGTTGAAAATTGCAGTATGAACAGGGTATGTTGATGCACGTAATACTTGAAATATGGTAATGCTCATAAACACACATGAATTAGACTTACTAGCGAGGATACTGTTCAACCAGTGTGTTCGTTGAATTTTTGAAATTTTCGTGAACTGGTCAAGGCGTGTTCTAATATTGTGTTTTTCATGACGGAATACTTGTAACACCAGAAGAACATTATTCCCAGCGAGGATACTGTTCAACCAGTGTGTTCGTTGAATTTTTGAAATTTTCGAGAACTGGTCAAGGCGTGTTCTAATATTGTGTTTTTCATGACGGAATACTTGTAACACCAGAAGAACATTATTCCCTTGTTACATAAATTTGCGGAAGGGCTGTATGTTAATCGCCTATAAACTTTTGTACGTTGTATGATGACCTGAGAAAATCAGCAAATGTAGGAATTCAAGGAAAATCAATGCCTGCTCAGCAAAGCGTCTCCTGCCTATTCAAACTTCTTTTACTAGCATCGGTGGAGCTACCTGGTGTGAATATAGAGATCACCGTTGCTCACACGCTAGTAAGCGGCGGAGATAGTGTGAAAGGCAATGTCTAGCCTCGGATGAGACACTACTCGCCCTTATAGGCCTGCTAGCACAAAGAAATAAATTTGAGCCTCCCTCCCCCTCTCCAATTCAGCATAGTTACTGCGTGGTATTGGGCCAATACATTGGCGAGACCAGTTGGTCTGTCACAGTGCAATTGAGGCCGTGTTTTCGTGTGTATTCAGTGGTAGTCAGTATAAAAGTTTACAAAACCACAGATATGAGATGGATATGACTTATTCAACAGCCTGATAATTGTATCATTACGCCGCTGCACCGTAGCAGTATACAAGCAACGTTGTTTCACTACGTCCCATAGAGGATACGCCAAGAATCTCCTCGTAAGTGTAAAATTTTGCCGGGCATTTCTGTTGGACATATATACGTAGGTCTTGCACCCACTTGAACTTTAAGGTGAATGCGTTTGTGGTGGCTGCCGAGAACAAATTTACGAGATATTCTGCTCTCCACTCGCTTCCTAGGAAGCAGGCTGCAGCAGTTTTGCGGCAAAGACAATTGTTAAGTACTAGTAAAGCATTGCACTCGTGAGACGAATATTCGAAGATACCATCGTTTTCATGAAGGATTCTTTATTTAAAAGTAAACACGCCAGTTGAACCGATGTCTTCACCAGAAAGTCGTTTGTACACACCATCTCCGCGATGCGGTATTGTGGAACTCCAGTCTTGCACTAAGGTATGACTCGTCTACCACCAGCCGTGCCCTCCGTAGCCTCCACCGTATCCACCACCATAACCACCACCACCGTATCCACCGTATCCACCGTATCCGCCATGTCCACCGTGACTGTGAATGACGATGACTTTTTTGTGCCCGCCATGGCCGTGACCGTATCCGCCCCCGCCGTACCCTCCAATGCCGTAGCCTCCGCCGCCATAGCCTCCTCCACCGTAGCCTCCGTAATGGTAGCCCGCGTTGACGCAGGACACGATGAGTACAACCACTACGAGCAGGACAGTCTGCGAAGAATGACTCAGTGAATGCACTTTCGCGTCGGGTGAGACTAATCGAAATTGTGGGATGAAACGTTTTATGAAAATATTTGATGTGTGAAAAAGGGGTGACCTTCTTTTGTAGAAAATAAAAAAAGACTGCTCACCTTTTTCAATATGCCTATAGAGAGACCAGGAAGCTGATATAACTTCAAATGAAAGTAGTTATGAAGCATGCTTCATTTCTGATCAAAGAATATATTCGATTAACGTATATTTCAAGACAAATCTGTTGATTTTGGCTTCTTTCAAACTAACACTTCCTTGCTCCAACTGGACGCCGAGTAGAATATCTGCACCTAAGGATGTGTGAATAGACATCAATTACAAAATTTGGTGAGCTTCATGCCAAATGCTTTCACCAACCGAAGCTGGTAAAGCGAAGATGCACTGTCATGGGCGATCAAGAACCTTGGAATTTTCACGCGTTGTTGATATAATTCTCCTGGACTACTATGATTTTACGCGCATATATTCAAGGCTTTTTAGTACGTTAAAGATGCTTTTTGCCGAGTCTACTTATAGGAACATTTTATGATTGCAACTGTATTGAGACTTGATGTTATGTAAGGGTTCAAATGTAGTGTGAGTGGTGAATGACGTGGCTGCAGCATTTCTTTTCATTCCATCTTAAGAATGCGGTAAAGGGTAGATAATTCAGAAATAGAAGCACGGAGATCAGAAATATCGAATTGTATTTGTTCGAGATTAGGGGGTTTCGCATTCAAGCTGTTGCACGTAAATTATGTTGCCGACATGTGTAAGGAAGCAGTCTTGTCACCAGACCTTATTTGCACTGCCCGGACAAATTGAGTTCCTCGCCTCACTAACGCTTGCCTCAAATTCCCATCCTTTTACACAGTGTGTTTCAGTTGCGTGTAGAGAAATATTGCCAGAAAGTGGAATACCCCGAGAATCAGGAAGGCACATCACTAAACCATTAGGCGAGAAATCACGAGAAATAACGTGTGTCAGTGCAGCCCCACAGCGCAAACCCTGCGCGTACGCTATTTTCATTCCTTTAAATATTGTGGTTACTTTGTCCATTAGGCAACTCAGCAAACTTGCGGCAGCAAAAAAAAATTGAACGTGTGTGTTATGGTGATAAAACTGACTTAACAATATTCTAAACAAGGCTGATACATTTATTTAGCAAGAATTAGTAAGTCGCAATCAGTTAGCATGAAATATTAGGCGGACCCTAACGTGGCCTTATTAGCTCATTTCCAACATGCTTCAAGGCATATATAGCACTTCTCTGAAGTGCCTTGAGTCACTAGGTGCCTTTGTAGATCTGGCCCTTTTTCATAGATGACTCAAGAAATAAACAAAATACTTCAGACATTGACAAAGAAAGTTCCTATTCGGATGGCAATGGGCACGGCAATTAGTACTTTAATGACGATACTTTAAGAGGTATACATAATGCCTAAATTTTCTGAACAAATTGCATACGGGCATTCAAGTATACACAGAGTTATTCGAGGACACAATGGGAAATTGCATATACTTCAGTAAGGTCCACAAAAATTTTGTAGGTTTTGGCTTGATTGTAGAAAGCCCCATTACGCACCTTGCATGTGTCAAGAAGCTTTCCACTAATTCAGTAAATGTGCCAGTGATTGAAAGTGGTAAATTCCAACGCGGCCTGACATTTATAGCCACAGTTTTGAGTTTGTCCTCTGGTTCTCAGTTGGAAATGGAACTTTGTAGTCTATATACGGGAGTGAGAAAATCGTTACCTATTTGTCGTGAACTGAGCGATTGGGGAACACATAGCAATTGATAATAGGCCTAATTGCAACTACTTCACAAACACATATTATGTATGTATTTTCATGAAGAAGGATCATACCGTTGTCTTCATGCTTGGCTGAATGATGCTCAGCGTCTCAAACGGAATCTTCAAGTCAGATAGACAGGTGTCTGAATCACAGTGAACTATGCAGGCCCCCAGCCGTTCTTATATACCATTCTTCGGTTGTAGGGCGAATGTAAGTAAACCAGAACGCGGCCGACATTGCATCCGCAAACACACGAGTGATTGACGATGTCACACCTTTGAGTAGCGGCGACGCACGGGTGTTTTGTTAAGGCAGCGGAGCGCAACGGAGTATCGGGCAAATCGGTGGCGTCGCCGCAGGCGCATTGACTTCGCGCAGGCGTTAACCTGATAACGCGGGCCGGAAGGGGCATTCGATGCATTGGACAGCTTGTCAGCGCCAGAGAAACTCTTTGTTTGCACCGGAAATGCTTCACTGAGCAAGCGGCGCTTTGGGTCGACTCTTGGAAAGTGAATGAAAGTGTCTATATGTGCCACATTCAAGACCGAATGCGAATAAAATGACGTGACTTGATGAAATGCCCTGTCCCCGTTTGATAATATAAACTGTACTTTTGAAAGATTGTTGTTTTTAATAGTTAGCGGAATATAGAAACCGGTGATCATAGTGGGCATTGCAGGTATTGTGATTGTCCAACTTCGCTTGATAATTGTATCGTCATCGGCACTACAGTAACTACAAGGTGACTTGCGAGATGACTGAGTGGGTAGAAATTACAAAAGCGAGAACTGCCTGTATCAGCACAATATCCGTTGTTCTCTGGAAAAAAAAGAGGGCCTTAAGCTAAACAAAATACAATGGCGTGGCTCCACTCGTCTCAATGTGTGTCATTTCAAGTGGATTAATAAATTTGTTCTCACCCTCTACTTATCGTTCTATTTAATTTTGCTTCGTCAGCCCAGCCAGAACTTCTGGCACCTCCGCGCTTTTGTCAACGTTTGTGTGCAATCAATGTTTAATAAATATTCCGTCGGACGACAGCTTATCGTCCTATCATCACTTCCTTTTTTTCACGTATTTTTTGCGCGCTGCAAGTCTCACGATGTTTTAAGATGAACAAGTCCACTCTTACGTACTGCCGTTGTAAAAGATTGCGAATACGTAGTAAATTGTCTGCATTATTTTCACCTAATTCCTGCATACGGTTTAGACAGAGTTGTCGACATTTATTTTTGCTATCATCGTGTCAACAAGGGTCTGAGCAAGAGCAATATACACTACTATTTTCATGAAATCAATCTATTGTCTGATATATTTCTCTTCATCAAACTTCATTTTGCAGCGGACTGTTACAATTGATCCCTTCCTTGAAGTCTAACATGGAACACTTCTATGGTAGACTAGACTCGTTTGACAGGACGCTGCTTTCGAGCCACGCCTGAAACATATTTCCATTTTTCTTTATACGAGCAAAACCAAAACCAATTCCCACTGTATTTCTAGCGTGATATATGCTTCTATATATGCCATAACACAATATGAATGCTTCCAGGATAAGCAGATATTTAATGACAACTTAGTTTGGATTAAACGTTACTATGTATGAACATAAATTAATCAATTATAAAACATCTTTGTTGCAATTGAGTATCGGGTGTCTTGAAATGGCAGACAGTCCGTGATGGGTGGCGCCGGAAAGAATTAGAAGTATGCTATATTTTAGCACTAAATTGATTTATAGAGATAAAGTATTCATTCACAAATAAGTGAAATTAATTTCGCTATTACTGAAGCATACATAGAAGGCAGAAAATGTAGGTTTCATAATTTATTAGTAGACAATGCGTCTCTCGAAACACAACTTAACCAACTTACAGAGGCCCTAGCAGTTAGAGTTATCAAAATAAATGACTTCACTGTAAGTGGGTGCAAAAACTCCAAAGTGCCATTGGCCCATTCATTTTATTTTAGTTCGTATTCTGGCTTACGAAGAGTTTTCTGCAAGAAGTAAAGGTGAGAAAGGGATATACAGGTTTCTCCTTTAGAGGAGTGACTAACTTGCCACATCCGTTGCACCATTTTCGGAGTAACTGCGAAGGAGTAACCGTGCTCTCGCGTTTACCACCCCTCAAAAGAAAATATACTTGTGTATACGCGCCGATGCGTCGTTTGCATCCGGCGCGAACATTCTTCCAGTTGCTCCGAAAAACGGGCGCTTTACTCCAGAAGGAGAAAAGGGCCCCTCCTTGCCGTGCCATGTGCAATATTTTGCGCATATTACGTCTTTTGGAAAAGCTAAGAGCCCTTTTATAATTCCCACTCCAGGAAGCGTTTTGGAGTGTGGACGTTGACTTGATGCATTTTATTTTATTTTTTATTTAGTACACACTGCAGTCCGTAGAACAAGCAGGAGGATCAAAGAAAGGGAACACAGTGGGAACAAAGGGTGCATGTTGTACCACAAAACTCTATTACTATCCTACACAATAACTGAAAAAGAAGTACGTACAAAATAGAGTGAATTAGATGTACACAACTACGAAAAAGCAGAAAAAGAAAAAAAAAAGTACACAAATTGCTTGAAACACTCTTAAGCGAAGAAGTAACGCAACACAACTGTACTCGTGGTATGACGTTATATAGCATGGTATCAACGATGTTGGCTGAGCAAAAAGATGCATGAATTTTTCAAAGTCAGGAATGCAATGTTCATGAAAAGCACATGTGGGCAATGTATTCCATTCGCTAATAGTTCGTGGAAAGAAGGAGTGTTTGAAAAGGTTAGTACGTGTGAAGTATATTGTCAAATCATGACTGTGATTATGTCTGGTTTGCCTGGAAGAAAACAGAGATTGATAGGTATTCATGAGGATGGATATTAAACTGACGATTTAGAAGCAGGAAAAGAAACTTGAGTCTGGCGATAGCTCTATGGTGTTTCCAAAGTGGAATGTTGTTTTAGACATAAGTGATGAAGGTGAATCAAGATTGTGATAGGCATTATAAATGAATCTTACCGCCTATCTTTGAATCATTTCAAGCTTATAAATGTCTTTTTTTAAATATGGGTCACAGGCCACGCATCCTTACTATAGACGGGGTCGTATATATGTAATGTATGCAAGAAGCTTAATTTGTGATGTCGCGTTTTTTAGTTTGTGTCTTAGAAACCCTGGTTTTCTAGAAGCGGGAGGACAGGCGTCGTCAACATGGTTGCTCCACGACAGACGATTGGTAATCTTGACTCCTAAGTGTTTAAAATTGCATTTAGGATGACTGCCAGTTGGGCGTGTTGGTAAAGATTCATGATGAAACAAGCGCAGAAATACACACACTCAGAGAGGACACAGACAAGCGCTTACTAGCAACTGAAAATTTTATTTCGAAGCGAAAACTAATACATCACACGCATGCACGTCATTCCCGAATTCCCCTGTCATCATCAACAACGCGATATAACAAGATATGCACGCACTCACAACCGGAAACAAACACGTGTCAAAATTGGTCACTTCGGTGAAGGAATTATTATTTAGGGTGTACCGCAATGTAAAAGGACTAATTTTGTTTGAAATTTGCCGAAACACTGATTTACTAATGTTTAACTTCATCGACCAAGTATTGCACCAATCGGAGAGAGAATTTAGGTTGTTCAGTAAGCACTCTTGGTTCCTTTCACTTTTAGTTGGCTTGTAAAGAATGCAATCATCTGCAAAATGTTTTACACTTATGGCAGAGGTATCAACTGATGAATTGATATCATTATTAAAGATGCGAAACAAGGTAGGGCCTAGGATTCTGCCTTGGGAAACTCATGAGGTTACAGGCAAAATCCCAGAGCTGCAGCCTTTGACCTGAACAAACTGTTTTCGGCTGGTGAGGTAAGAGCGAATCCAATGAATTATGTTAATAGCTAGGCCAATATTTGAAAGTTTCGTGAGCAGTTTACCGTGACAGACACAATCAAAATATTTTCTAAAGTCGAAGAATATGGCGTTCATTTGGTCGCCCTTATGAAGTGCTATTGCGAAGTCATGAGCAGTGGTGACGAGTTGGGTGGTAGACGAGCGGCCTTTTCTAAAACCTTGCTGAAAAGGTGTCAGAATATCGTTTTCTTCAAGAAATGATATTATGTAGTGCGTGATGATGTGCTCAAGAAGTTCACATGGAATGGAAGTTATTGATATATGGCGGTAGTTTTCAACATTAAGGTGATCACCTTTCTTAAAAACAGGAATAACACGTGCCGTACGCCAGTCATCAGGAAGAATCGAATCACGAAAAGAAAGGCAAAAAATATGAGTGAAAACAAGCGTGGTAGGTTCAGCGTAACGGTGCAGAAATACGTTTGGTATACCATTTGGACCATCAGACGATCTAGTCTTAACATTAAGTAACAATGTAAGGACACCTGCGACTGTTATGAAATCGGCAGATATGGTAAGATGAGAACTATTATTTGTGTCAGCATGATCTTCATGAGTGAATACACTGCAGAGTGAAAATAAGGATTGAATTGCCTAGAAATCTTGGTTGAATCGTTAGCAATACACCTGTTTACTGATATCTCAGTTGGCGATTTGTTCGTATCACTCAAGTAACGCCAGAATCTGTCGGGGTTAGTTTTCAAAAAGTTAGGAAGTGAATGGTTGAATTACCTCGCCCTGACTTCGTTTAGTTGAGTTGCAAACTGGGCTTTCAGTGAGATAAGTCTGCATTGTTTTTTAATACCTTTTAGCACGTGTTAGCTTGCTGTTCAAGTGTATGATGTCTCTTGTGATTCGTGGGTCATATCTATTTTTCCTAACACGTTTGCTTGGCACGAACTTATAAATGCAGTAGTGTATGGCAGTTTTTATTTGATTCCAAGTGGTCGACACATTATCTGAAAGATTATCGCATAAGAAGCACAGATAATCAAGAACAGCCTGGTCGTGCACCTTCAAGTAATCACTATTGAGATGCCTGGTCTCCTGTCAGCGTACTTTTTTCCCGCCAATACTAAAGGATAAAAACACTGCATCGTGGTCGGAGATGCCATCTTCAATAGAAATTGCGTATTTGTATACATGGGAATTCAGAAAGATTAGGTCGAGTATAGCGCGGGTGTTTCCTGCGTCTTTGCTGCACTCATTAACAACCTGTGCAAGATCACACATCAGGGCAATGTCAGTGAGTGGGCTCAACGTATTTACATCAGAGCCGTAGCCGGGACCGCGCCAGTCAACACTCGGCAAGTTAAAATTGCCTGCAAGAATCAAGCGATCATTTTCGAACGCGCACATGCGGTCATACAGCTTAGTCAGATAATCTTGTGCTGAAGAGGGTGGCCTGTAGACTGCACACATGGTGAAATAATGGCCCCAGCAGGTGACTTTAAGAAATAAACATTCGTGCTCATGAATTTGTTGAAGGAGCTAAGCACTAATGCTATCTCTGAAAACTATTGCTACACCACCACTTCTTGTTGGTCGATTACTTCTGGAAATTGGATATGTATGAGAAATGAGTACTGAATCATTTATACCTTCGTGCAGCCACCAGGTTTCTGTGATTATTGTAATGTGAGTGTAGTGAGTGAGCAGAAGGTACTCGAGCTCGTGTACTTTATTGAACAAGCTTCGAGCGTTCACGTTTATTCAGGTGCAATTTTAAATAAGCAATACCAGAGTTCAGTTGAGTTTATTAAAGTTTAATTTCCCAATGGTCTTGCCCGGGGTTAGGCTGAAAGAGATCCACCGATCGAGGAACATCTTTCGAGATCTTCGGTGATCGTCTTGGCCCGCTGGAGAGCCCACTCCTGGTCTTTGGGAACCCCACTGAGCAAAGCGGCTTCGCATCGCTCAGCAAGGCGTGCCGCTTCAGAAGGTCCTTCAGTTGGTGTCGTCCTTTCTCGTTGTCTCTCGTTGTTCCTTGCGAATTCCCAAAGTACATGTGCCATGTTGGCCCATTTCTGTTCGCACCACGGGCAGCAAGGAAAGGAGTGCAGCGCGGACCACAGGTGGTGCAGATGGTGGGGGTTGGTGAAAGCGCCTGTCTGCTGCCATTTCAGGTCGATGAAGCGTGTTTCATTGTATTCCTTGTCATGTCAAATCATACATGCATTGTCAACATTTCACTAGTGGGCCATTTACCAACAGAATTATTTTAGAAAAACTCTAATATGGTTGGCAGGGTGCTCGTTATAGTTAAAGAAAGCCGGGTAAAAAAAAACAGGCCTTCATTGCAGTGCCACAGGATCAATAAAAAATGCAGCGAGCTCACAGTTCAGTCAGGTGGAGAGGTTCTGCTGCGTCGCACTAAACTGGAACCTTCCTGACATCGAGATGTCAAAAATTACAGGCTGGCTGCCGTATGATTGCCCAAATAAAAATATTTTTTAATTGAAAACTGAGCGAAATAAGATGAATGTGTGATGTTTAGATAGCAGATTTCGCTGCATTAGACATACTTCAGGGCACATACCTTCAATCAATGATCATTGTCATTTACATTTATTTAAAAAAAGACGTCGTCACATGCGCGATACAGGAGATTGTGGTCATAATAATATTTCATGTTGGTGTTTCGGCTTGAGGTTAAAACATGTTTGAGAACGTTATGATACTTTTAATCAATATATGATACTTCAAGAGAACGCGTCAACTGTACCAGTGGATATTTTGGTTCAGTTGGTAATGTCCCATGGTTCTTAAGATGAAGCAGGAGCTATCAGGTTTATCAAAAATGGAACTTCTTATTGAGCTAACGTTTTGCCTGAAAGTTAAGTACCAATTTGTTTTGTTTATAGTGTTTATAAGTACCCTTACGAGAGACAGAAGAAGGAAAGTATTGAGAACTTTGTTACAAGTATGATCATTATGGCTAGGCCGAGACGACTTCTATTAAAAATGAAAGCCAATAAAATATATTTTTATATGTGCCACATTACGTAATAATCAAATAACTGAACGGTGATTGAGATCACTATTTCTGAAAACACTTGAAATGTATGTTTTCGAAAGCTTGCTTTTGTTATCAAATGGCCACAGAGCTTGTGAAGACCAGAAAATGAATTATTAAGTGACTCAGGAGGAGTGTCACGTGGTGTTGTAAAACACGTGGTCGTGAAGGTAAATACTGATATGAGGAGAGAGCTTATCTTGAGTTCGTCAATACAGGAGAGTAAAAGCAGTACTGAGCCCTGGAACACAGGGGAAGGATCCTGTGTTTTGGTATAATAGGAATAGTGGAGGTAGTAGTTGGTAGAGAAATAACCAATTCAGTAAAAAAAGGAGAATGTTGTTTCGTGTAAAGCTTAGCTCAGAGAACTAAGAATAGGTTACATTGCCCGTAGTTTGAGAATGGCCTAGGAAAAATGTATCTACCTGAGGACATGCGACCACAACAGCCAGGAATATGCGCCGGGTAAGATAGTGTAATTGAATAATTGTGCTGAAATGGCTGTAATGATGCTGGGATGTAGGGAAAGTATTCTACAATGTCCTGTATTAACGTTGCATTGGACTATTGTTTGTTCCCGTAGCTTCGAAAGAAAAATTTTGACTCGTCTATGTCTGTAAGGGACTGTCCAACACTTTTTAAAGCTATCTTCAACGTCTTCATCACAGGAGTTTATTTCCTCACGATTTGACTGCCGGAACAATATTTAGAATACATCAAATATCAGCAACGTTACAGTGATTATTATTACGCTATGAACGCTTTTATGTTATTTCGTCCCGAAGAACATGCTGGACGCTAGGTAGCGAAGGGTGGTACGGGGGGGGGGGGGAGTCCAATACTTTACGTTGGGCACGCATTCGTACATTGAGCACTTTCTTTAATTTTCTTCCTAGCACCTCAATTACTTTCAGCGATGTCCTGAGCCGTGATGGCTGTGGTTACTACAGCAGGTACATACAGTGGTGGCTATGGCTATTATGCAGCCGTAAGTTTTCAGATCAGCCAATGCTCATGAAACTGGCGTTTATCGCACAGCATGATCTGGTGATGTGTGCGTGAAAGATCTGTAGTGATCTGGTGTGTACGGGGGACGACGACGAGGAGACTGGCACGTGCAAGAATGCGCCACCCTGGAAGAGCTGCGAGCGGGATAAAAGAAGAGGAAGGAGATCGAGAAGAGGCTGTGCTGCGCGTTCGACGGAGTTGGGTGTTCGGGCCCGAGTGTCGACGTCAGGGACGCGGTCGGCGCTTTCTTGCGACAGGGTATGTCGCTGCACACGTCCCCTGCCGGCAAAACCTCTCTTTACCAAGACTCATATCTCGTGGTCAGCCTTCACAAGCCTCAAATGACCTCTTCAAAGCCAGTCTTCGTGTCTTTGGTCTCTGCGCCAAGTCACCTTGTCTCACCCACAGTTCTTTGCTCTCAACTGGTCAGCATGTGTAGGCCAAATGTGACATTGTTTACGACGCTTCTCTAGTCGGAGACGTTTGCTAGTTTATTGTTTCTGCCCATGTGTGTTGACTTCTTTCTCTTTGTGGGTGGCCCTTTCGTCCATGTCTTTAAAATGTATTGAAATCTGGAAATCAGCTCACCATTTTCTCACAGACGTTGTCGTCACCGAGGCAACGAAATCCGTCTGACGCAAATATTCGAAGAATTCGATCACACATTGTTATTTCATATTGTGGCATCATTTGGGGTGAAAAGAAGCACTGGGTGATATCTGACAAGGAAAATATTTGTGAATTCGAAACGCGTGCCAGGCGATATTCTTTCGCTTTAACTCCTCTTGGGAGCCTCAAGTACTTTTGAGTAGCTTTCTTTGACCACGTTCAAAAAGTGTTGGAGGGCGCCTTCAACAAAGATTGCTTTCTTGTTGACTCGTACTAGCAAAAATTGTCGTGTTTTTGAACGATAACGCTACAGGGCGTCTTGACAATGTTTTAAACACTATCTACGATGCGTACGCTCAAACAAGTTGTTACTAATCTTGTCTAACTTAGTAATCTTTAGAAATAAATTAAAACTTGTTCACATGGTTTTTAGTGATAAATGTTCATAATTTTCACCTAAATGTGGTTATGTGACTTTTAGGACAAAGGTTTAAAGTTTACAAGAGTGAGTAAGAATTCTTATCATCCTTAATTGCAATAATAATAGTATACAGAAGCATTTTAGGAGTAATGGTAAACTAGGGTGACATTTCACAAGGACATAGTGACAGAAAAAAATATAAGAGGAGTGCTATTCGACAGTAGTGCCATGTTGAAGACGAAAAATATAATCTCCAAGTTGTGAGACTTACTTTTAAAGAAGTGGGCAGGGTGATTGAAAAGTACATTTTTTTCTTTAGTTCCATAAGTGCCTGATTCACTAGGCTACATTCAGCTATACAAGAGTCCTTGCTCAAGGACAAACAAGGTGTACAGCAACTCACTTTTTGTAAGTCCGATTCTGTGAAGATGTTCTGTGTGAAAGGGAAACAGAACAGTCACTGATACCGTTTTTAATGTGTTTAAGAATTTTTCGGCGTCATCTAGTAACTTCTGGCACAAGTTTGTGAAACAGGTGCGTTAAGCATATTCTTCAGCGCAACGATTGCAAAATTACCTTCACACCGCTGCACGATTGAAGCGCTCATTTGCCAACCCAGTCCATAATCTTCGTATCACTGCGTATACAGTTTGTGACGCGGCTGGCCACTCTGCAGGCAATTTTATGGCAGGAGAGGGGAACAAGGAAACGTTTATAGAAAGCTACAACATAGCAAGAAAAATAAATTCTACAAGGGAAAATGCACACATAATTTCTTTTCGCCGAGAGTTCGCTAACCGAGACTCGTTGCTTGACGTAATGCATACGCAGGGTTGGAGAAACGATCGTGATAGCGCGTGGCGAATGGGATAGCTGATGCAATAATTTGGAGTTGAAGAAGAAGTGAGCAAAAGAAACATTCCCCAACTTGTCCGCCCCCGACCCTCCCCATGCACTTTCTGAAGCATCACATTCGTTGGTCTTATTCAGCATACCTAGTCTGGTTTCAGAGTTGTCACATCAGTTGGGCGACAGCCTTTATATTTACCAACAGAAGTATTCTAATTGAACAAGCCTAGTGAATTAAAAGGTGGAGATTGATAATAATAAATATTTCTGCAGGCAAATGTCATTGAATAATTATTCATAAATATCACCGTCCCTATATCATTCTTAGCGGGGCTCTCCTCTACGACTTGAAGTACATACAAGCAGAGAGATCATGCTTTCCGGGAACAAAATATAGGCCACGAAAAGTCTCCCCCCGAATGCACGTCAGGCCCGTAGCGAGAAATTAGTTTCCGGGAGGGCCCCACTTCTCGAAGGTGCTGACTATTCGTGAAAAAAAACAATTATTTTTTTTCGATTACGGCAAAGCAACCCTCCTCCTTTAAAATTTCGAAAGAGGAAGGGGCTTAGGGCACCCCGTTCTTGGCCACGGAAATGCTAAAGGATAACAGAATATCTGGAAAATAAGTTGACTATTCTCACGTGTTCTATTATTTTTCGATGGTTGCGATTCACGCATTGCATGCCACCCACTCTAAGCCAAACGAGTAGCAGGGTTATATGGTAAAACTTCTGTCAGGGTCATATATGCATTCGCCAAAGGTGGATGGAATGTGACAGCCATCCTTTCATGCAATTTTGTTGACTCGGCTGGCTCTGCCATCCTGAAAAAGACCTCTGCACCTAATGTGGTTTTCCCACTGCCTCCATGATGCCGTGAGTTACCGTCGTAACCATTTAATGAAATATTCATAAACATTTCATATTTTTCTAAGGAGCTAGCTTCATTATCAGCAATTACTACGTGGATTATCTGCCAGTTTCACCAAAGCCACGTAACGTGGCACACCTGTACCGCCCGGCCAGGGAACCCGGATTAAAGCCTCGCAACTTCTTTATTGGCCACTGTCACAAGAGACGCCTGCATGATTAGGCTTTTTCTGGGTATTTTTTGTCAGACATTTTGTGAAAAAGCTTCCCGAGTGTCGCAACGCATGTAGATAACTCATAATTCCCCTTAGAGGCTTGAAGCAAAAGTTTTTTTTTCATTCCCACACGGGTATCTATTTTTTCGACATCTTTGGCACCTATGGCACTCTGTTTCTTGCTCAGATATTGCTAAATGTTTCCATGTTACAGTCACAACTTTACTCTGCAGCCCTTGGTGTGCTTGCTGTTTGCACGCAAAAAATCGAGGACCCCTTGAGGACTCTTCTTTATCAGGCAAAAGTGGGTAGACGAAGATTTACGTCAATGTACCTGAAGTAATTCTGTCTTTAATTCTCTCTTTCTTTCTTGCTTTCTTCTTTTCATTCTCTTTTTCTTTCAAATTGAGAAATGCTTGTTCCCTCTAAATTTGCCCTTTCCGAATGCCACCAATTGGACCTCCACCCATGTGCATTGTTGTCAACACTTCTGTTGCTACGGGCAACAACGACTGTCATGCACACTCAGGCAGGATTGAAATGTGGCAATGCGAAGAAACAACTTACTTTCACAAAAGAACAGGCCGCATACCACAAACCTGGTATCATGGACAAGCAAACACACGAGGGAACAATGGCTATTAGAAAACAGTGCATAAGAATACGCATATGTCTGAAGAACCTTCTAGCTTCGCATTTTTGCACATTTGCAGCCTTGTCCGCCAACTATGCCACAAACTTTCCGAAAATGGTGAGTGAACAAACTTTCGTTTAAAAACTGTGAGGTCATCCTTGTTTATGAGTCACAGCATGTCCCAACGAGACCCTGTTGAGCAGTCTCGAGGGTGATACATCTTAATTCAAGTGCGCAGATATGTGAGAAATGTAAAAATTCAGGCCACCTTTCTATATTGTCGTTAGATAGGAGCAGGGTCCCCGGCAGCTTTGAGATTCTGAAAGCTCTGAAGTACTTGCTGAAGGCTCAACAATTTACGCACTAGCACGTCCCAACCAATAACAGCACAAGAGGGTCAGAAAGTTAGGAAAAATGTGACCCCATCTCGTATACTTCAGTGCACCTCCGGCTGATGAGACCAGAAAATTCACAGCATATCCATGAAGTGAATGATGATGAGTGGGCCAAAGCGTCTATCAGCCCATCCATGCTTCCGTCCGTCCGTTCGTTCTTGCTTGCGTGCGTCAGCGCGACCATTCGTGTGCCAATCCATGCGTCTGCGCGTTTGTGCGTTCATCCGCCCGTACGCCCGTGCGTCCGTCCATACGTCCATTGACCTGCTAGTCTGTCTGTTCGTTCGTCCGCACGTCCATCCATGCATTCATCTAGTGAACACCCCAAGTACCGCCATCTGCCATCTAGCAACCCCTGTGGCACATATCCGCTCAAGAGCGAGTATGTGCCACCAGGGGCCACGTATATACATACATACGGAGGAGCGACAGACCCACGCCATAAGAAGCTTCGCCCCGAAAAATTCATTAGCTAAGCCGTTCGCACGTTCATAGGCATATGCGGTGTGCGCACCAACCAGCGAGTGCACTTGTGTGTTTGGCGATGAAAGAAGAAGACAACGAGGTTTTCCTATGCGCAAGCTGAAGGAGGGGACACACGAGGAGTGGCGTACGATAAAAGAAAAGGATGGAGAGATGATGCGAGTTGTTCGAGGCAGTCGGGTGGGCGAACCCGAGCATCCTACTATAAAGTTGCAGTCCACGAGCTGAGGCTGTGGGCGTCACGCGGCCGCCTCGTCACTTAAGTGGGAACGTCCACGTTCCCATCAGAACAGTAAAGCTATAGAAACCCATCACAATACAGCATATTTAATGGCTAGTGTGCCATCTAGCTACACTTCGTCAGAAGAAGAAAATGCTGCACAGCATTTAAAAAACAGTAAATAAATCCATTGGATCATCAGTACCTTGGTCGGTCGGCCACTTTCGTAACCTGTCTAGTCATATTGAAGCTCCAGGGGAGTGAAAACATTTTTTTTCTGCAGCGCTAAATCTCCGTTTTCTCTTGTTATTTTCCTTTTTTTTACTTCAGGTAGCAGGAGCATGCAGAGACTGACATTCTTGTTTGTCTTCCAGCATATGCGATGGAGCGCTTACTTCTACTTTTAAAAGTATTCATAGAAGCTTTTCAAATTGTAGCAAAATGATTATGGTCCATCTAAACTGTTGTGTCGAATAGATAAGTGATTGCTCCATCTAACTAATTAGGACCAAGGTGATAGTGAAGGTGATTTAAGAAAGTTATTTGATGCAGTTTACAGAAAAAATGTTTGTGGTGAGGTTCATTGGCGCCCTGGCAGAGCAGATGTCAACCACGCACTGCTTTCTATGAGGGCTCCAAGATCCGCTTTAGTAACACAGGAACTCCGACATGCGAGTGCCACACCATACACCTTATGTGAAGATTAGCTCTTAGCATAATCCTTCACAATGATTAATTTGTCTAGCCTTCATTGTGGGCACGATGACTATGGCGTATGCAAAAATTGACTCGTTTTAAGTCAACTACGCCTGTTTATTTACAGTCTAAAGCAATGATACATGAGTAATAAGTTTTGTTCGTCTCTTCAGCGAGCCATGTCATCCGTTTTTCGTCGGCATTGAAGCGTCGCGGACACAAGGTGGTGCGTACTCTGCTCCACTGGACTACCACCACCCATGGCCATAGCCGCCACCTCCACCACCACCTCCTCCGCCGCCGTAGTGTCCGTGGTGCTTATGAATCACGTAGATATGGTGGTGTCCATGTCCACCTCCTCCACCACCGCCGCCGCCTCCACCACCATAACCATGATGGTGGTAATGGTGGCCGGCTTCCACAGTAGACACCGCAAGCAGGGCTGTTAGCACCAGCAGACACACCTGTTTGGTAATAAGGGAATTTTCGACCAGGCAACAGATATATAACGCGGTAAAACTTGCGAAAGTAAATAGCAATATTGAACGAACGTTTTATTGTTGACTTCTTATTCATAATTCTTTTCAGTGAACCGTATGCTTAACGGTATATTCAAGTTTTAGATACTTGCTTCTCTTCCAAAACGCGACCAAAGAACAGCGCTAATTGGCATAAATAGGCACAGTATGCAGTGTATATAAGTACATAAGACGAACGCTGCGCCCTCAAGCGCAAATTCATGACATCATTGCAGTTGAAGACCAATTTGGACCATTTGTCGATACCGTGTATACTACTCATTTATTAAACCCCCCTACATTTCAGTAATGGTCAACATTCATCAAATCACTTCATTTAGCCAGTAAAAAAGTTGCAATGAGGAAATCGACTTTCCATAACCCATTCGGTTTATAAGCACAAACTGCAAGCCACCCCCCCCCCCCAAAAAAAAACAATGCGTTAATATTACGCAACTTTTGCAGATGGAGCTTTTTGAAAAGCGAAATTAACTGTAGAGGCATCCGCGCAACCAAATTGAACTCTCAAATAGCTTTGTTTCAATGTGCTCACTTCATCAGATACAGAAGGCACTTTCAATAAATTCCTCTGGTAGGGTGTTAAGAAGCCATCAATAACATCTGTGAAATACTGTTGTTCGAGCAACAATGACTCATGCAAGGGCAGTGGTTAAACAACAAAAAAAGGCCGAGACGACAGCCAGACGCGAGCCGGGATTGCTACCTTACATTTAGAAAAAGCCAATCAAAAGATGAAATGTAAAAAGTAGAAACAAAACAAGAAAATGTTTACACTAGCCGCGTAAAGCTTAAGGAACAGTGAAACCGATTGATTTTAAGGTCCTTCATGGCTGATACTTAATATTCTCTTAGCGTCGACAAAGCCCAATTTACCCACAGCCTGTCACAGACCATGCAAGAATGTCGAAATTACAGCGCCAGAAGTAACGTACGGAACTAGTTTTGGCACCCCTGTTAGAAGCGCCAAGCCCGAAGCCAGGAATTTCTTTTGGATTGGGTGCACTTGTTGAAAGCCATGACAAACACTTATTGTTATTGTTTGACCTCGGCGAAACGCTTCCCGTCATTCAAATTTCCGACGGGCGGGTAGGGGTTTGGGGCATTCAAGTTTGGGGCTACGGGCCTGAGAAACGCGGGCTTCTCTTCACCCGCAATCAGTTTGCGCCACTCCGGGAAATATGGCGCCGCGGCTGTGTAAACTGTCTCTGCTGGTGTGTGTGTGTGATGAGCAATTACATGTGATAAGCATTGGTGCGGAGAGATTTTCGCGGACACCCAGAATTTTGCCTTGAGCTTTAAGAGCGTCGCTCTTAAAATCAATAGGTAGGAATGTGTTATCAGGGCAGAATGTGTGTTCATTACCATGGCAACGATCGCTCAATGTGAGGGGCAAAGGTGTAACCAAGGGGCCGAACAGTGTCACGAAAATGGAGGACCGACAGACTGAGCATTTACTGCGTGACGAGACGATGGTAGGTGCAGAATTCTAAGGCGTCGCCTTCGATATAGCAGGCCTGCCGGCGAAAATGTTTTGTTTATGCTGCATTCTGAAGGCTGGAAAATGTTCATAGCACGCTTGCCGAGTGGGCACGTACTAAGGCGTACCGACGGATAAGCTCAGAAGAATGGCAGAAACTTACGCCAACAGATACATTCCGCACGGCGCCTTTTCCTTATTATGAAGTTTGCTAATCGTACGTGCGTCTCTCTTAACTTTCTTAACTCTCAGCAATGCGTCCCTCTTAACTCTCAGCAATGCAGCAAGTTGAGTTCGCTTTTAGAACAATGTACATATGTATCGTACAGCATACCATTTTCATAGGCTGTTTAACTATTTGAGAGGGCAAAAGCATCGAGAAATACTCCTGGATCTCTTACAAGCATAAACTTTTGAGCGCTTACTCCTGTTTCAACACTATTCATAAAAATTATTTTAATAAAATTACTCTGATAGCTTTGGCTCAAGAGACAGCATACATAAAAGACAATAAGGTAACTTTACGCAAAACACGGACCAACTAATTGCTGAGATAGTAATGAAAAGTTAACAATAAAATTCAATTTTGCGAAGTTGAGTGCGAGATTGTGGGCCGCTTAGATTGCCTGAATGCCGGCTCCTCCACTCAGAGTGAAGACATCTGCGGGGGCCGCCGTTATCACTCTCGCTGCATACCAGTTTTTGCGTGTAGTGACCCACTAGCTTAACGCGAATAACTGAAGCTCGGACGAGCTCAACATCTAGGCAAAACATGCATAAGAAACCTATACAGCTTGCCAAAGACGCTGCAAGCACCACAATGGTGGATGGAGAAGTACAAAATGTGGCAGCACCCAGTGCGGGAGCACGTGCATCGAGGCACCCTTGGGCCGCTGAGGTCGTTGCGTCATCTGGCGGCGCTGATGTGAACGATGCGCTTCTTTCTAGGTAACATCTGAGGTACGCCTCAGCAGCATGACGAAATACAATGTTAAACGAAGAACTATTAATCCAAGGCGAACCAACCAATATTGTCGTTCGATTGGCAATGGCAGATATCTAAGCCATGTATCGGAGTCAAAGCTGTGTTTTGCATTGAAATTGATTGTCGTGGCTTTCAATATGGGGTTTAAAGCATTAAGTCTGACTTTTTTATACTCATGCCTTCACTGACTTTGATTCCTCTATTTCTGTCCTTCCTTTAGCATGGTTTCAAAATCTGTGATGAAATATTCGCCTGAACGGAGCTGTGTGTTTAAGAAGAACTTAAGAATTTCATTTCCCTTTTCTTGTTAAACTGCTAAATAGTATGAGAGTGGACATAACCAAGGGAAAGTGCCAAAACAGCTGGATTCCATGAAAAAAAAACATGGGTCTGGCAACAACATGAGACAGCGTATATATTTCAACATTCTTTTGCTTGTCAATCATTCTTAACAATAACACAAATAAACGCAAGTTGAAAATATTGGAATAGAAAATCATGTTTACCATAGTATGTTGTATGATATCCACGGCCATATTATATTGGCTCAATGAACCATTTCTAACGGTTACAAAGGTACCTTGCGTTTGGAGTGACCAAATTTTAATGAAGCCACAACTTGGAGCTTTGTTACCTCGTCATTCTGCTAACCGTATTGTGTTTGCAGACTAAATTCGAATTGTTATCAGTTAGAATTGTAAGGAGGACCCATACATACCTTAATCCTGGTATCCATGAAAGCTACCGTTAGGCGTTGTCGAGCTCCCGCTGTAGAAAAGCCACTGGCTCAATGACAGGTATAGGTTGATGCTCACTCTTATATATACGAACAGAACCACCGTATAACTAAACCAGCACATGTCCGGCTATTGAACTGTAAAGAGGCGTCAGTGTTACGTCACACAACTTTGCTGTCGCATTGCGGCCTTTGGTGCGGAACGGACCTTGGAATCAGGCCGCACTTGAGAGTGCCTCTACGAATGAACGTATAATCACCGGCTAGCTGTCCCGGATAGCAAGTTTTGGATGTTTGGTTCGAGCTTCAGCTTTTGGACAAGCGCATTGTGCGTGAAGAAAAAAATACATACCTTTATTACCGAAAAAAAAAGACATAAAAATGCAGAGGCAACGCTACTGCGTTAAGAACTGTAACTGCGGTCCCCCGCGGTGAAACATTCAAGGCTGTTCCTTCTCACCTGTTAAGGGGAACAATGCCTTTCGTAATCAATGTAATGATGGCCGCACATTTTACTCAACATCATTGCTTGTAGGACAAGCTAAGCGAATCGTTCTGTCTTTTTTTTTTTGAATACTCGGCAAAAGTTTCATAACTTTTTTTTTTTTTTTTGAGGTGGTATTTCTCAAACATATAGGTCGTGGCTACTAAAATGAAGCATGCCACCATGTAAATTAAGCGAAAAATAATGAAATGACTAGGTAGTACTGCTGGCTGGCGTATACCTTCCAATCAAAGCCTGCATAAAAAACAAACAGGTATTCGTGATGCCTCACCCTTGCGCTTTGCTCTTCTTGTTTAGTGACATCAATAGTCGGCATTTCAAACTAGCGCAGTGTCAATCACTGCTCCATATGTACGTGCCCTCAACCAAATTCTATATAAAACCAGCGTTGCGATTGTTTGATTGCTTCAAAGTGCATATTCTTTCTCGGTGCCGAGACCACAATTCGGTGATACGTTTTCTTTGTGTGTGCGTAGATGCTGATTCAAAAAAAAAAACAACTGCAACGAAATTGGTTAAAAATAACTGAATGAGTAATGTTGATAGTTTCTTATACACCAGGCACTTGAATTCCCACGCTGCGGCGGGTGCATTTTCGATAGAGGCGAAATGTTGTAGGCCCGTGTGCACAGTTTTCGGTGGGCGCCGAAGATCCCTGGGTTATCAAAGTTTCCCTAGCTCTACACTACAGCATCTCTTGTAATCATATAGTGGTTTTGGGATGTTGAACTCCCCATATCTATCTATCTATCTATCTATCTATCTATCTATCTATCTATCTATCTATCTATCTATCTATCTATCTATCTATCTATCTATCTATCTATCTATCTATCTATCTATCTATCTATCTATCTATCTATCTATCTATCTATCTATCTATCTATCTATCTATCTATCTATCTATCTATCTATCTATCTATCTATCTATCTATCTATCTTTCTATCTATCTATCTATCTATCTGCCTGTCTGTCTGTCTGTCTGTCTGTCTGTCTATCTATCTATCTATCTATCTATCTATCTATCTATCTATCTATCTATCTATCTATCTATCTATCTATCTATCTATCTATCTATCTATCTATCTATCTATCTATCTATCTATCTATCTATCTATCTATCTATCTATCTATCTATCTATCTATCTATCTATCTATCTATCTACATGAATTTCAAGTTTCATGTTAGACGTGTTCCTACACAGCTCACGCCACCTACAAAAAAGGAATTTGCAGAGGCATTTGTTGCACAGGTGAGAAGCAGATATTCAAATATTTAGCAAAAATCAATTGTTAACTTAGATCTTAGCAGCGAGGTAGCACAGTAAACAAACACACAAACACAAACACACGCGTACAATCAATGATTTTATACATGCATACTGACGTGTGCAAATTTCATTCATGTTATTCGGCAATTCCCCTTACACACACACACGCGCGCATATATATATATATATATATATATATATATATATATATATATATATATATATATATATATATATATATATATATATTTATGGAGAACACAATCTGAAAGCGATGAGCGACATTTTTTTTTACAGGATGAAGAACTGAGATGACCACGGTATACTAGCATGTATAAAAGAATTTCTATAAAACGTTTAGTAAGAACGTATTTAGGTTGGATAGGAAAATTGGCTTTATTATGACATAACGTAGCATTCTGGGCGTGCGGGCGTGTCATACTGAAGTTTGTAGTCAGTAGTACGTATGAAAGCGACTTATTAAAATAGGTGCCCATATTTTCTGAGTAGCAAAACCTAATTATTCACCTATCATTATTCATACCTTTTTGGTCAAAACCTTATTGGCATAATTTGTTTTTACCTTATGTATACAGTTTTGTTGGAGTTGTTTAGTAAAACAATATTTTGGGTATCAAAGAGCTAACAGGCACCTTCTGGCCCTTCTTAAGGTGTTGAGAGTGAAAGTAGTACAAGCCAAGCTAAAGGAGTGAAGGCATGTTAGATGTTATAGCTATAACAAAATAGAACGAGTAGACTGAAGTTCGGAGAAGCTTAGCGATACTTATTTGCCCATTGCATACGTGTGGCGGAAGAATGATGAGGCTAGATGAAAGGAAGGTAGATCGAGAAATTTGGCGCCAAGGAAAGAACTGAAAACGAGATGTTTTCATTGTGCGTGAGTTGCGCCGACCCCGACAGCCTAATTAGAAGCCAATATGTCACGCGGATAAACTCGTGGATGGGAGTTTCATTCCAGGCCAAAGCAGCGTGATCTGGATGGTGCGCGAATACTGAAAAAAAGCTTTGTCCCTATCTGCACTTGCCGCCATTGAGACATAGGTGCAACAATGAAAGAGACTTTCACTGGTTGATAAGCTTACCAACAACTGCTGATAATTTCGAAAGGGTGGCGACTTCGGCTTCTTGGAAATTCATGGCAGTATACCAGCGCGAGGACACAAGGGTATTCTACAAATAAAGAACAACGTGCACTATGATGGGGATGTGTCTGTTTTAGATAATGTGCGACGTGGTTTTTTGTCCAATGCTCAACGTGGAATCGTGCGAGTCGAAAAGGGTCTAATCGTGTACCAGAAGGCCAGTTCGTGTGGCGCGTTATTGATGGTGTGAATGCGTTGGTGCGTTGGGAATCTTGTAAATGGTCGTCGCAGAACTCTTTCATAGCCTCCTTTACGAAGCAGCAGTCTTTGCCACTTTTACCGTCTTACAAACGTGGTCGCTCTACAGTACTGCCCGTACATGTTTCTAATCCTAAGACTGTTCAGACTAATTATTCCGTTTTTAAACAGGTTGGCAGCGTCATACTTTCCCGCGTAAAAGCTAAATCAAAGATATTTTGTAAAACACTTCACCCAGATTTGCTAGCTAAACAAATAAAAAAATACATACATTATCTTCAGATACTCGAGGAGCACGGACTGCTGGGCGACTTGGTAGTTCATCTTAACTGAGTGCGCGAAGAAAAAATGAAGTACAGAGGAAGACACCTGGACATAGCGATTCCCGATTTTTTTCGCGCATTCAGTTAAGATCTATAGATACCTTTTTTCAGGCTAATAGTCATTAGAACGACTGCCCACTCAAGGTAATAGGAAGTGGAGCTACCACTTGGCAAGAGCTGCTGCTGCGTACACGTTAGCCAAACTAATGGTGCTTTAAACAGACAGTCCTTTCTTAGGTACATAATCTGCTGATGACATTACGTTTATAAAAAAGAATGATAAAAGAGTGGAGGTGTCTGTTGACGTCAAACAACCTTCCTACTCCCTTCCTCACGATAAGCACTTACAAAGTGTCGAATAATGCATTCATACCTATGGCACAGTTTTCTTTCCAAATGCAGCGGATATTGCAGGTAAAGAACTCGTGAATTCTACCTATTATCTGTGTTTACCTCGTAGAATAATAAAACTTTCGTTAAAAGAAATGATGTTTGCGTAGTGGCATTCATATCACTCATCATGGCCACCATATTTGAATTCTTATCTTCTAGTTTATAGGTTTGCAAACAATTTATCGGTTTTGTTGACTCTTTTGATGACGGCTTCGAGCCTGTGATTTCTCGTTTAAGTACCTCAAATACTGTTTATGCTTTCTTCAGTCTTGTGTTGATGCATGAATTGCCCAGTAATATTTTTCTTTTCTGTTTCCTGGACCTTGTGCTCGGCCTTTCAGGTAACCACACAAGTTGGCTTTTTGAACTTAGGAATGCAAAACCACTTTTACTGTACACCTCTGCACACTGATTGATTGATTTTTTAAGTTTAACATCCCAAAGCCTTAATATGATTATGAGAGACACCTTAGTGAAGGGCCCCGGAAATTTCGACCACCTAGGGTTATTTAACGTGCGCCCATATCTGAGCACACGGGCCTACAGCATTTTCACCTTCATCAAAAATGCAGCCGCCACCGCCGGGATTCGATACCGCGACCTGCGGGTCAGCAGCCGAGTACCTTAGTCACTAGATCCCCACGGCGGGGTTGCCTTTGCACACTCGAAGCTCACCGATGCTGCTACCTCTAAATCATATCTTTTAAATTATCCTCGAAATTCGTACTCACGTGTTATGCAAAAGACCTTCTCGACACATGGGATAACCTTTAATGTGCGAAAGACTCCTTGTGCCTTGCAGGACGGGTCCGCGCATGAAACGCACCGATGCTCCATCCCGTCGTTGACCCCATATTTCGTGTGCTCCTGCTGTGACGCATTGAGAGAAGAAAACTCGTCAGCGTACAAGTGTCAAAGTAGTTTTTTGAGCTCCGTAGAAGGTGGCGAAAATGTGTAGGCGAGTCTAGCATCCGGCGAAGCCTCGATGTTCCCGCGCTGTTTATCACAGAGATCCTTCTGTGTCGTATGACGCAATACTAAGAATCACAAATCAAGAATTGTTTTATTTATTCATGAAGTCAACTCAAAATTTGTGTATACTGAAGGAGGTCCCATAGTCAGAGACTGAATCGTGATCTCCTACAGTAGTAGATATAAAATGAAGTGATTCAAGCAACAAACTGTTGTACAGAAAACAAGCAATGGCATACGTCGCCGGCAGAAAAAGTTTCTACTAACAAAACAATGAGAGAAAGGAACAAACGAGACTCAAACGAGACAACATAACGATTAAATTTATTTGAACTATCTTCAGCAGTTCCCAATAACTTCATGGTGCAAAATAAGTAAATAGCGAATGACAAAAAGAAAATAAAACAATCACATCTAATTTCAGCATTGTATACAGGATGATGATGCGATCAATCATCATCCTACAGGCGGGATTCAAGAGATCCGCCCATCGTGCAGTGATAAATATGTCGGGTAGACGCTAGATGCTGAAATGAGTGGATTAATTAGCACCAGAATAGTTTTTGTAATCAGCATGAGCAATTGGGCATTCAATGCAGGGATAGCGGCTGCGTGCACATTTTCACAAGCAGGCATGCGCTGGCGTGGAATCGTTCTCAGCTCACGAGGGACCTCGCTGATTCTGATCACGCCAGAAAGCTGGGTAGTGATTGCGTTTTCTCCACCAATATTGCTCTCACCACTTGTGAATTCAACTTTTTTAATGAATGTTGAAAGTGTTTAACGAAATAAATGTTCTTGCGGACATTTTTGAGCTTGAAAGTGATCAACAATGACGTGTCTGCTAAGTCTATCTCTTTTTATTTTTTTTCTTCTGCTTTGCACTCTCATTAGTTAACTGCGTGAACGACTACAGCAGTAAAGCTATCCTGTATGAAAGCGTAGTGTATTGTACTTTTTCTTCTCCATTTCTTCTAGAGCAGATGGTATATTTTAAAGATGTTGCCGGTGTGCGAGAACTCTTTTGCATACAAACCACATGCAAAAAAAGGAAATACATCCCTTTCTCCTCGGGAAGTTAGACAGTTAGTGTAGCGTATCAGTCTTATTAGTAACAGAAGAAGGCGAAATCGTCAAGTCTGCATAAACAACAATAACGTATCAAGTTTGCGCATATATGCAGGGCAGAGGGCAGCGGCCGGCTGTGTGTTACACAGTGTTCTCTAAAGAGTTTTGTTAATAAATATTTGGTCCTAGCTAGATGATTTGCTGTTCCTGCTTGTGAAATGCCCGGGTCCCAATGGAATTTCAAGACATACTTGGAGTATTTTTTTCGTTAACTTGCTTTTGCCTGCAACGTAGCTTGCAATCCGTTCCATTGGCGAGTTCATGGAGCACATTAGTGCGCAGCCTAACTGTGCGGGGATGATGTGAACGCATAAACGTGGTTTGCCGAGCAGGTTTATTTATTTGTTTATTTGGTTTGTACAATCGAAAAACATGAATGCCTAAGATGAAATAGGGAGTGAACAGATGACAAGTGCCACCAAAGGGGCACAACGCCTGCCTGCTCCTTCGAAAAAGGGAAACACGAAGGGAAAAAAGATGGGAGGGGCGAAAAGCACTGTGAAGATTCTGTGACAATTCCAGCCAACATGGCGACCTTTGTGTCGAGCACGCATGCTTCTATGACACTCCTTCCCTGGATCGTCCTCGTCAAGGCAGCGCATCACTGAGAATTCATCTGCAGATGTCGGCAATAAGACTACAATGTCGTCAGGCTCACTGCAGCAGGACATGCTGCTCAGGCTGTGTCACTAAAAACGTTAATAGCCAACTGATGCGACGGCAAATCTAGTCGGGACTCCTCCTTCTGTTGTGGGGGTCACCTTTCCGTAATTTAATTTCCGATTGCTGCCTATATTGCACAAAACTAGCAATTTTTTGCCTGAACTACTTTTCTCCTGAGTTAAGAGGCTGGCATTGCTGCCTCGGCAGTGCATTTTCGCAGTGTCGCACTTGATTACTCTTATAATTTGTTGAAGGCACATTCGCAACTCAGGGACAAGAGCGTGTTTGGTTTTCGGGCTTATATTGTTACATAGAGAAAGAACGAACGAGATGGCAGACACAGTATACTTGAAAGGTACAGTAGAGATACTTAGTTAAGACTAATAAACTGCACTCTAAAAGCTCTGATGACAAACGTTTCACCACAAATACTTCATCAATAGCGGAAAAATATAATGGCTAGAGTTCAACTTTTAAACTTGGCGCCTCTATCTCCATGCATGACGTCAAATTTTTAAATTGTGTTTTCGGTATATTCTTCACCCTGACTTAATGAAATTCCCTGAAACTCCGTAATCTTGGTATATGACACTAACCCATGACAATGTGCTTCATTTTTATCGGTTCCTATCTACATAGGGTCCAGTAGAACCTTTCAAATTTGTGAGTCCCGTTGTTTGGTGCGGCAATCTCAAGGCTGCGTCTCCCCCCGCATTTTCTTTTCTGCCGTTTTCTCGTCTACCAAGCATCGTGCCGTGGTAAGAGTGACAATTTCGGGATTGCGAAATTGTTTTCACGACGTCGCGAAAATATTTGTTTTTATTAGTGTCCTTTGAAACTCGCAAATTGGCCTCACAGTAGCCAGATAGGACTTGTAATTTCGGATGGCATAGCAATTTTTTCCAGTGCATTGCATTCGTTTCCGACAATGGCCTCTCAGGAATTAGGATGCAGTTCAAGGAGACTATTGCTCATGCAGTCAAAAATAGTGATCGAGTGAGCGAGAAAAGGAGGCTTTTTTATTTACAGCTCGAAGCAACGGTACATTCATTGCAAGTTTTTTTCATATGTGCAGCCGCACAATTCCAAAATATTGCGTCATGATTGAAGCGTGCATGGTAGGCGTGAAGAAGCACACTCTTCTCGACCGGATCGTGCTACCACCATCCGTGACCGTAGCCGCCGCCGCCTCCACCGCCGCCTCCACCTCCGCCACCACCGTAGTGTCCGTGGTGTTTATGAACTACAATGACATGGCCGTGTCCATAGCCACCTCCGCCGCCTCCACCACCGCCACCGCCGCCGTAGCCTCCATAATGGTGGCCGGCGTCCACAGTAGACACAGCAAATAGAGCTGTTAGCAGCAGCAGCAGACACACCTGTTTCGAAAGAACGCCGCGAAATGCAATCTGTTGTCAAAGAGGTGCACGAAAAGTATTGCAATGCTGACAATACATCAAAAGTCTGCTGACAGTAGGAAATGCAGATATTCGGTAATTATTTGGAATAAGTGACAATATTCGCATGGTTCAAACAATACCGTATTATATTATTTTAATGAATAAAAATTATTCTCCAACAAAAGAGCATTCTTATTACATTTAGCTAACCGAAACCACTACAACATTTAAACCCACCCGTAACCTCGTTCTAAAAATATTTCGTCACGACAGGCTGAATTATAACAGTGCCCTTAGTATTCAAGCTGGCACTCTGTCAGAAGTTGTTAAAAACTGATACATAAATATTAGGTAACACTTGTGAGTTGACCTCATGCGAATATTTCAGTACTGACACTGTTGCGTCGGCTACACATCCTGTGGTGAATATGGCGCCAGTAACTCTGGAAGTGAGATGGACTGCATGAACCACGGAGATAGGTTGCGAAAGCAAGAAGAGTTATTCGATTTGACAACCGAATTAAATAGCACGCCATTATATTGGGAGAACGTTATTTTAAATTGTCGAATATTCATACACTGCGACCTTATATGTGGCTTATTTGTACATGTGACAAACATTGGTAACTCGAATACGTATTTATGATGCTATTGCAACTGAACAAATATTTTGACGGGTGGTCCAATATTCAGTCGGTAAACGATCCCATAATTCCGTTATGAGCCTTCTATAAAATCATTCCAGTTGAAGATAACGTTCGATTATCATTATTCATTCTAATATTTGTTTGTCTTTTGTTAAGCAACCCTGTCTCACAATAGTGTTATGAGTAACCTTTGAAAGTTCCAACATGTAAATTGTTCAGCGGTCTTGCGAATATATTCTGTAAGCAGCCCTTCTGATTCGTACAGATATGTACTTCAAGCCACTGAAAATTATGCGAATTCTGCCAGCATGTACAACGGACCTTCTTCATTTTAAACAAATCAATTTCCACTTTTACGTTGCACTGCGCTACAGGAAAGTTTTCTGGGACATTTTGGTTTCTTTTTTTTTCCTTTATTGTAGTAAAGTCACATTGCATGAGAGTTACGTTAGGAAGGCATGCTAAAGGCATTCGCATGTATTACTGCCATCTTTACTTTTCTTTATATCTACGCCATCCCCTCCTTGGGTAGGATGGTATACCGGTTATGTCAAACGTAATTACAACCATGCCTTTCCTGGGTTCTCTTGCCTTCCTTCATCATGAAGCTCATTTTTTTGTCTCACGATGTAATCCTTTCTCATCCTTTTCCAAATACACGCAACATACTGAGACAGAAGCGAAGATAAGAAACACAGAATTTTTCACTGTCTCGGCTTGTGTCTCTCAGTTTTTGCCTCTTCGCATTTTTAGTGGCTCTCTTCGAGTTTAAGTAAGTACCAAGTTGCCCAACTAGCAATATTCTTGAACCGAAACATCTCAGAATGTGTAGTTAGATTGTCACCATGATGCCATGTTACATGCTATTATCTGTATTGATATTTCTAACTTTATATTCTACAATCTTGGAAATAAATCTCGCCTAACGTAGAGATCTACTCAGTGCGTACCACTGTCTTCATTTCGAAGTGGAGCTAATCGGTTTTTTGCTTGTCCAGTGCTCGGAAGACTTGTTCAGTGATGAATACGTGATCCGATCTCCTTATATACTGTATCAATACACTTGACCGACCATGATAAACCAGTTCACTTCTATCTCAGCAAGAACAAAAAAAAAATCTTTCTAACAGCTGCCACGCTTTTTGCAAGACCACCCCCACTTTAATGGGGACGCTCTAAAGCAGAACGAGTTCACAGCTCTCACGCGGTGAATCGTTAGAATCAGGCGTTTGCCGTTCCGCGTTAACGCATAAAATTTAGGACACCGAAGATTGCTCTGCGCTTGGTTACACATTGCACAGGACACTATGCTATTGCCTGTTTGTCGTAGTTGTATAACAAAAGTCGACTATGTCGTAATGAAAATCACTCTCAGCTGTACTTCACGTATTCAGTGAAGCGTAGTTTTCCGAAGGGAGCAGGTTACGTTTTAATGATTCTATGCCTCTATAGACAATGTCATGTTTATCATGGCGGTACAGCCCGTACACTACAGTGTCTTTATTTTCTTTTAATAACTTTCAAAGCGTTGTCGCGCTAGCACACTTCCAACGCAAGTACTCAGCATTGTGATTAGTTGTACCATAATAAAAATAGTGTTTTAGAATTGGGATAGTTAAAGTCTTGATAGAGGTTTTCGGAAATGATGGTAATCAAGATAAAATGCATGTGGACATGACAAAAGCATTACGTATTGCTACGTATTGCTGTTTATTGGTCATTCATACAAGAATATTGGTCAAGCAAAGTGTATGCAGCAAAAGGCATTCTGGACGAGAAAAAAACGATATGTAGACAATAGCAAAAACGCAAACGAGCAGGCAGGCTAGAGAGACGAGATAATCAGGCACGTTGAATTCTACATTGGCGAGACACCTTGTTTTTCCTTTTTTGAGCAATGTGCATATAAAGTGGCACCTAATTTATTTTAACGTTACAGGGAGATCGTTTAGCAGAAAGAGTAGTTTTGGTGTCAGTGGCGTAAGTGGCGTCAGTGGTGGCATCTTCAGTTGGGAGAGAAAAAAATATGCAGATCCCACGTACAGCGAAAATCAATAATATGCGAATCACGAACGAGGAAGGTTGATATGTCACTTTATTATCAGCACATTACTATGGGGTGAACGGACGTATTACACAGTAAACACAGTAAGAAATGTTACGTGCACTCATCTGTCTAGATAAGGTGCAAGTATGTTGCTTATATTCGCGTGAAGATGGAACCACTAATGATTACAATACGTGCACCAGTATTAGTAGGAATGTAACTACGCCATGCATGACCTCCTCGTCACGATTAACATGTTTGCACCTTGCATTTGTGTTTGTTGTCCGTTCACGTCCCCTATTACCATAGTTCGTATAGAAGAAGCTAGCGTAACGGAAGCGAGCACATTATGAGCGTAGCATGAAGGGATATTTTGCATGACATGCATGTCATGATTGTAATATTAGAACGTATCGTTCACCTTCGTCGCCTATTTACGCCATGTGATGCCAAACTTGGTATATGTGAAGCCAGCAAAACGATCGCGAGTGCACCATGAGGGCGGCATGTAGTCATGACTTACGTAGCATGAATGTCATCAATACCACGTTAGGGCCTGTCACCTATGTTCGCCATGAAGTTGTGTGATACTCTACCAGTTTTGCAACATATCATGTGAACGAAACCACAGCAAGAGCAGCAAGACCACCATGACATGTAAATGATCACTCGTATACACACACACACACACGAACATATATATATATATATATATATATATATATTTTTATATATATATATATATATATATATATATATATATATATATATTTATATATATATATATATATATATATATATATGTATATATATATATATATATATATATATATATATACATATATATATATATATATATATATATATATATAAATATATATATATATATATATATATATATATATATATATATATATATATATATATATATATAAAACAAACCTTCGACCGGCCTTCGTCAGGGAAGGCCGGACGAAGGCCGGCCCCGGCCGAAACGTAGGAGTAATAAAAGATTTCGTACGTTTGTCCCCTCAAGCCAATTTCTATTTATCACTGGATTCACAGAAGACACTTGCTTTATATATATATATATATATATATATATATATATATATATATATATATATATATATATAATAATTTCTGCCATACCGATTTAGGTTTGCACCCCATTTTCGAAACAGCCAGGAGATCCAGACATCGTAGATAGATAGATAGATAGATAGATAGATAGATAGATAGATAGATAGATAGATAGATAGATAGATAGATACACTCAATGTCACCGAAGTTCGCTAAAAACTTTTTCACATATAAAATCAGCGTTGACTATCGCGCGAAAGTTCAAAGAAGATGAAAATAAAAATACGAGCCTGGGGGGCGTCTGTATTTCGGTTTTCCTCCCGGTGCAGTTGAAGCATACCGGCAAAGGAAGGCGGGCCAGCCATTAGGAAGGCGATATAGGCCGCGCTTGTGAATGTGTGCGTGCATGTTCGCTAGTGTGAGCATGCCTATGTATCTGTGTGCGTTTTTATGCGCGCATGCTTGTGTTTGTGTATATGCTTGTGTTTCTGAGTTCCTGCGTGTACGTGCTCGCGTGTGTAATCGTGCGTGAGTGCATGTTCGTGGGTGCGGCAAACGCAACCGCATCCAACTCTCAAAGGCGAAGCTTAGTCACTCGATTTCATCACCGAAGCTGTTTGGTGATTCGTTCCTGATTCAGTGAATGAAAAACCTATTATCATCATAAACAGCAATATGCTAAAGAAGTTGAGTGAATCCCAATAAAACGAGGATTGTTACAGTTAGGCCAAACAAAATTGAATTCAACTAACGGCGGTGAGCCGAAGACACCGATTGTGTAGAAAGAGTAAATATGCTATAGATAATGATGAAGGCAACGGTGGGTGCGGGAAGACCCCGAAGTGATGGGAGGAATGCGTGAACAACGACTTCCGTAGATGTATGAGGGGTGCGAAAGCTTAGTGTCAGTGCGAGTTCATGGCTCCAGAGTTTCCACACCCTTGTGTTATAAAGTCTTGAAAAAGGTAAACTCGCCCGAGAGCTTTCCCCGGGAGAGAGCACTTTTTCGATAGTTTCAAAGGCGGGACAGCTCAGGGTCGTGCTCAATCCGGTGTGTGGCGTGGCCACGCTTACTGCGCATGCGCATCTTTTCCCCATTTCTCTCACCTCGCAACGCATATCGCATGGAGATTCTGCTGACCTACGCTCTCTCCTTCCTCTCTCTCCTCAAGACATTCCTTCCCGTGAAGTTTAGACTACTATTGCACACGCGCTTCCACTTCCTCTCATTCCTTCCGCAACACCATCGCACGAAGGTTCTGCTAGCGAGTATTGTGATTGAATGACAGCTCACGCTGAGCGGAAGCTTCGCCAATTTATTGCCTTGAACAGTCACTGTGTGCTTGCCCTGCCACGTTGGTCTAGTGGCTAAGGTACTCGGCTGCTGACCTGCAGGTCGCGGGATAGAATCCCGGCTTCGGCGGCTGCATTTCCGATGGAGGCGGGAATGTTGTAGGCCCGTGTACTCAGATTTGGGTGCACGTTGAAGTACCCCAGGGGGTCAAAGTTTCCGGAGCCTTCCACCACGGCGTCTCTCATAATTCAATGGTGGTTTGACCCGTCCGCGGCGGGTGCGATTTGAGGGCTTAAACAGCGTGTGTGACTGAGTCCCCGGCGGATTAATTTTGCTGGACCATGACGGGTTCCTGCGGAACTATATAGCCACTAACGACGAGTCTATTGATCTGTTTAAAGTGGCTATGCCCCCCCCCCCCCTATAAAAAAAAGTCTGCGAGCCACACTGTTGCGATCCTCTCACGATGAACTCGTGGCTGGTCACCTGAGTGGCTAGAAAGTGTTTGCAAACCGAGCAACGTTGTGACCTGGTCCGGCACGAAGCGTAATTTTCATCACCATTCCGTGCCTGCCATGCCTGACAAACGTTTGAACCAAGGGTTGGCAAGCCGCCCAGTCTTATGAACCGATTGTCAGTGAGCGTCCGTGGCGCATACTAGCTTAAAGATCCTCTTTGGGAAAACTCAGCCGTGCCCACATCGCAGACCTGAAGCTAGAGGACTGCACGGGCCTGATTTTTCGGCCAGAGCTCAGGCCGGGCTCACTTTATGAAGCCCGAGCCCAGCCCGTGCCCGTGGTTCTAAGCCCAGTCCCGGCCCGGGCCCAGCTGTAAATGACCGACCCCAGCCCGATCTTGGCCCGGGCCCACGGTTCCAAGCTCGGGCCCGGCCCAGGCTCGGGTGTTCATTGCTACACTTGCTAAATCATGATTAGGATCGGCCCGGGCCAATTAGAGAATATTATTTATTGAATATGAATATTAATGATGCTTTGCGCTTTCCAGCGGGGAATCAGAGGGAAAATTCAGTGTGCCCATCGTTGAAATGTTGCTTTGCCCGCGGTGATAACTCGGTGGTTAAGCTGTCTTGCTATTAAGTAGTAGGATATGGGTGCGATCACCACGGCCCCGGCGGCCGAATTTCGAAGGGGCGAGAGGCAAGAACAACCGTGTTCTTATCTTTAGGTGCACGTTAAAGAACTCCAGGTGAACGGAATTAATCCGGTCTCCACTACAGCGTGCCTGGTAATCATATGGTAGTTTGTGAGCAAGGAATATAGATGAAATTTTGCCTATATATCTCATAGCAAGTCATTAAGATAGCAGTATAGGTTAAATAAAACATAGCAACAAAATTTATTGAAAAGCGAACAACTAACACAAAAAAGTGGATAGAATCAAACACGGGACATTTTCATTGATTTTATTTTCTACACTCGCGTTAGAAACATTATTTACACAATTTTTAAAAGAATCCTGATTAATAATTTCTTGCACTAAGATAAAAAAACCTTTAACGTTATATATTGTGATCAGCCACCAAATGCAGATGAAATACATACTTTTCGTAATCGTCATTTACAATATACCTATATAATCAAGCTTCTACACACATTGATTGTTGCTATTTCAGACAAAAGGCTTCACCCTTTTTTGTGAAATAAAGATAGAAAATACGCTTAAAATACCACTCAATAACGCCAAAAGACTGCACTTACAAAATGATTCCACAGAAATACGAGTGCGAAAAGGCCAGAAAGAGCAAAAATCTACATGTTTTTCTGCAAAAACAGCAAGTTGTCCAGACTCTCCAGCTTCAAGCAGGTCCTGCTGTCGTGGAGTACGTGTATACCCAGCTACACTAAAGTTGCGTTCGCTCTTGGCGCTCGTGGATGGAATGCAAAGTACTTTTTTTGCACGAAATGAAAGCCTGTGCTATTTCCTGCGATGGGCTTCCCACCATTCAAGCAGTTTTTTCAATGTCCTCATACGAGTCAGTGTGCCGAAGGCAATTGTCAAGCTCACTGTCAGCTCGTTGAGTTTTCGCAGAATCGCGCCACTCCTTAAACCTTAAGTTCGTCAAAGGACGTACACTTCGCGGGGGGTTCATAATAAAGATGATCTGTGCTCGTTTCTCCTTGGCCCCGCCGCGGTGGTCTAGTGGCTAAGGTACTCGACTGCTGACCCACATGTCGCGGGTTCAAATCCCGGCTGCGGCGGCTGCATTTCCGATGGAGGCGAAAATGTTGTAGGCCCGTGTACTCAGATTTGGGTCCACGTTAAAGAACCCCAGGTGGTCGAAATTTCCGGAGCCCTCCACTACGGCGTCTCTCATAATCATATGGTGGTTTTGGGACGTTAAACCCCACAAATCTGATCTAATCGTTTCTCCTTGTAGCAAACGCAGATGTACATTGTTTAACAAGGCGCGTACCTCTGTCACGAACACTTTTCCCCTCCTGCTCATCAAGAACGCGGAGATGGCAGAAAGGCGGCCACAAGAACGTTGCCACTTTGTGAAGCTCTTATAGGAGCAGTTTTAATTGAAGGAATTCTAGTGTCCTCGACTTGAACTGGCACACTTCTCGTGAGTCTGTCGAATCAGCAGTATGCTGCTTCTTCAGTTTTGCGCAGCACATCAGTACAAGGAGCAGCGTTACCACTTTATTCTGCTCAAGCTTTTCGCTGGCCTCTTTGAAGTGCTCAAAGAATTCAGCGACCTCTATCAAGAAAGTCTTACTGACGTCTTCCAAGAGTAGATTTCCCCTTGAATCTAGGAGGTTCTCTATCGCATCGTACTGGCTTAGCACGGACTTGATCATGGCGAGCTTTGAATTCCACCGCGTACATATCTCCTGGCACACACCGTGTGTTAGCTGGCTCGTAAGTCCACTCTGTTTTGAAAAAGTCACGATGGCTTTCACATTTTGCAGTTGTTCCAAAAGGTCGGGAAGTTCTTGAGCGATGTACCTGACATCAAACGCGTTTATCAAACGTGTGCACAGCAGTTCCTCCTCGCATACGAATGCAGCGTGCAAATTATTTCATTGATATGTGGGGTTTAACGTCCCGAAACCAATGTACGGTAATTAGAGACGCCGTAGTGGAGGGCTCTGGAAATTTGGACCACCTGGGGTTCTTTAACGTGCACCCAAATCTGAGCACACGGGCTTACAACATTTCCGCCTCCATCGGAAATGCAGCCGCCGAAGCCGGGATTCGAACCCGACACCTGCGGGTCCGCCATCGAGTACCTTACCCACTAGACCACCACGGCGGCGCAGCGCGCTAATTACGTAAGCACCCTAACCGGTCACGAACGCCACATTGTTCAACATGCCTTCATCCATCCCCAACTTTGCGCTCTTTCGTGCAATCTTGTTACGGATGTTCTTTCCCATTTTTCTCTCGGAGATAAAGTCACTAGTGAACAGAACAAGGCTCCTCAGTTCCCATTTCACACTTACGTAATGCGCCGTTGCAGTGATATAGGCAATTTTCTTGTTGTCGTTGGTCCACTTGTCAAGTGTCCTAGAGCAGTGACCTTCCTTCATCGCTGGCTGAATATCAGGCATCCCCACTTCTTGGAGTTCGTTTGCAACTTCGGACACTCGGCGAGACACCGTCGTAGGATGCGGAATCACGGTCCTCGCGGATATGCTCCCGTACTTGGCACTGATAGCAATCAGTTCATCGCCAGCATTTAGGAATCCATCATCGCAAACAACGTCAAATGGCCGCTTATCTTTAGCACACCCCTTTACGCAAGTAGTCGTCAAATACCCATTAACGGTAGAAGAAATTTGGGGTTCCTTCTCATTGAAGAACGAAGAAACGGCAGTTACGTCACCAGCAGCCTTGCACTTGTGGCGGTTCAGATACGCGAAGAAAGCTTTGTAGCTTTTGTACCGCACATATCCTACAGGTGATAAGGTGTGCACGTCGACAACTTGCAGGAATTGTTTCCGAACCTGGCTTTTCTTAGCTTGCTTGGAGGCGAGCTTGTCTCGCAATACATCTGCATTCATAGGATTATGATTAGAAGAGACACATTACGAACTATAGAACGCCGGTAACCGACACATTAAAAGCATCAGTGCGCTCTGCTGAGCTATGACACAGCATGCAAAGCTTTCTTTTTGTTTCACTTTTTTCAGTAGATGGCGACACGGGTCCCACGCTACACACGCAGCAGTTCCTTGCATGAGGTTCCTCATGGGTGGGCCGCCGTCTGTGCATGTTCCGCCTAGCCAGGTGTCGCCTAGCAACGGAGGCTGTCTTTACCCTCTTACGCGCTTCTTCCCACGCGTGCCTCTTATTTCTGCTCACACATGAGGAGTTATCCAATTTCGCAGTGGTCGCTGCAAGGTGGTAGGGCCTTCATTTTCCGGAAGGCACGAATTACACGGGCCTGCACCTTAAGATGCTTAAGGTGTGCGCCTTGTCAAGACAGTTACGAGTTTGCGAAGCCTGTGACAAGTTATATCCCCTTAATTCCCTCACTGCCCAAGCGAAAATTAATATGACGCTTTGAAGGTGATTTACTGCTTACAATTTGACCAGAAGGATAGCCACATACAATTCGGCCTACACTTTTAGAGGCGCAATGAAGGACGTGAGCAAAAAATATCTTTGTTTACTAACAGATTGTACCGTATGTGTCAACCATAAATAAAAAACCTAAATCTTTATTGCTCTCACAGGCAGAAGCCCATGACCGGCCCCGGCCTATAGGTTCAAGCCCGGGCCCGGCCCAGGCTCGCACTTTCGAGCCCGGGCCCGCCCGAAAACGCTTCAGACGGCCACGGGCCGTGCCGGGCCTGGCATTTCGGGCCGGCCCGGGCACGTGCAGTGCTCTACCTGAAGCCCTTCGTCACGGTCTGAATATCTCGTGCCAGCGCCCTGCGGCACTTCGCGCAAGCAACGGGCAAACCCGGGGCGGCGGACCGCATTCGCACTCTGCACCGGTATAATCTGAGGAAGCGGTCACCTTTGTGATTTCGCGTCGGACGGCGGACTTCTCCGCAACCGAAGGGCCTCAGTTTACTGTCTAGCGTCAGTATAGTTTAGCTTCTTTACGGCCTTTTCTCGTAAAGAAGTTGACCCCACCCAGTTTGCTGCGAATGTTTGTTTTCTTAAGTGTTCATGTGTATCTCATGTTTCTTTTGTCTGATCGTATGTATTAATTTGTATTTTATGTTTTTATTTTCTTTTGACCAGAGATTGAGTGTAGTTTTGTTCTGTTTTACTTTTTTCGTGTTTATTTCATTTGCCGCGAAGGTAGTTGTGACCTTGAGTATCCGTGCTTATGCGGGGAGAGTGGAACGAAGGACGGTTTGCGCCTTTTCTTGCGCAGCCGTCGGCTGTGTGTGTGTGTGTGTGCGTGCTTCTGTGCGTGTGTAAGTGCTTGACGCTTCAGTGCGTGCCCTGGAAGAGTGCGTGTCGTTGCTTTGCCCCATCGACATGGACACTAGAGGTGCTCGGGGCACATACCTACTGACGGTGTGCTCGGCTCTCGGCCGTCGCCGAGAAGCCCGGCTGCCTTTACCACCATGGCTCCTGCGCGAGGCCAGCTGACAGCAGCTATATGATGCGGGCCAACTCCAGGGTGCCTCGTAACCAATTATGGTTCAGCCTCCCTAATCCCCGGTGAGGCCCTGCTTCCCGCAACGTTCCAGCTCCATCATCGAGCCGAAAATGCGAGGCCTCCGAACCACAACTGAAGCGGAGTTCGTCGGAGTTGCGGCTAATCAAGAGCAGCAACGAGCCATCAGAGAACCCCCTTCCGTGCCTCTGACCTAGCACTCGCGCATCGCACCCAGCAGACATTGTCACGCCCTTCCACCATTCCGAGCAGTGGACGCTATCCCTCCCAAGCGCCACGAATACTAGTCCTACTTTCCTGTGCTTCCTTTCACAATTATTTTTACAGTGTCATGTGTTTATAATGTTCATAATGATTTTTCCTTTCATTATTTTTAGCAGCAGTCACAGGGCTAGCCTGAGGTTATCTGCCACTTTTAAGCGGTGTCATTTGAACTGCCTGGCTGACTACCGGCTGCCTTTGCAAACCGGTAAAGGGCAAATTTAGGAGATGGGGATGTGGGAATTGAGGCTGGCCCGCTGCGTTTGCGTGGGCTTTGCCGCCTTTTCTGTATACCTTTCTCATGTCCCGACATGACTCCTCTCCTCCACTGTAACCGCGCTGGGAGAGCAAGGAATGACGTTTGACCCCTCTCGTCCGGTAGCGGATTTCAGCTGTGGCACCGCCGCAGAGTTTCCCGAGATGTTTCGCGCGCGTGCGTCAGGAGTGAGTCAGAGATTCTCCGGGACAGCTTTCGGTGAGCACGCATTCCCTTTTCCGTCCATCGTCTACCGTTGCTCGGGGCTCGTCGGACTTCGCTGACGGCGCCGCGCACCCGAGGCGAACGCTCACATTTTGCTACCCTTTTGCGTACGCTCGGCCGAAGGGTGGTACAGTGTCCTAGTGCGTGGTCAAGCTACGCCGACCCGTCTCTCTCCGAAGCCAACGCGAGCGCCTTTGCCCTAGCTCGAGCAACCGCGCCTTGCTCCTCGTGTCTCCGTGAATCACTTTTACCACGGAGACGTGCTCATGGCATCCTGTGCAGTACTTTTCGCCTGTGGTGTGCATAAGCCCATTTGATTTCCCTCCGCGCCTTTGCAACGGGCTGTACTGCGTTTTGATGTTGCCACAGACAATAAAGTGTTGCGACCCTGAGCAGTATTGTGTTCTCGCCATGGCGATGGTTAATGCATGCTTTGCAACTCGCTAAGACCAGACCCACGCTAGTGGCCGTACTCCTTCGGGATATGTGTCACTAAAAAATAAATAACTCCTAATTTCTATTTATTATAAGTGTTCACCTCATGGTATGAAAAAAGTTTCAATAAAATAAATGATGTTTACGTAGTGTCATTCATATCACTCATCATGGCTACCATATGTATAATTCTTATGCAATAGTTTTGAGGTTTTAAAGGACTTCTAGGTTTTGTTGACTGTTCTGATGACGGCTTCGAGCCTAGTACTTCTATCGATTTTCTTAAATACCTCAAACACTAATATTTCCTCGTCAGTTTTGAGCTGATGCGTAAGCTGACTAGTACTATTTTTTTCCCTGTTTTCTGGACCTTAGGCTCGGCTTTTCAAGTAACCACGCGTGTTAGTTTTTGGAACTCAAGCACGCACAACCACTTTTACTGTTTAACTTGTCGCACTCAAAGCTCGCCAGAGAAGCTATTACTAGATCATGTCTCTTGAATTAGCCTCTAAAGATCGTACCCACATATTATGCAAAATACCTCCTCAACACATGTGATCGCTTTTAATCTGCCGGAGTACCCTTGTGAATTGCAGAACGGGTCTGGCATAAAACATACCCATGCTTCATCCCGCCGTTGACTGTGTAATTCGTGTGCACCTGCTGTGTCGCATCGAGAGAAGGAAATTCGTTAGCGTACGGGTGCCACGGTAGATTTTTGAGCTTCGGAAAAGCTGGCGAAAGTGAATGAGCGAGTCAACCATTAGGCGAAGCCTTGATGTTCCTGTGCTGTTTACCAAAGAGATCCTTCTCTGTCGTATGACACCAGAATAAGAATCAGAAATCAAAGCGGTTTTATTTATTCATCGAGTCAACACAAATTTGTGTATACTCAAATAGGTCCTATAGTCAGAGACAATATCGGTATCTCCTACAGTAGAGGATATAGAAATGAATTAATTCAAGCAGAAAGCTATGGTAGGGAAAAAAAGCAACGACATACGTCACAGACAGAAAAGGTTTCTACCACCTAAAAAAAAAACAATGGCAGAAAGGAGTAAGAGAGACCCAAATGAGACATTATAATAAATAAATGTATTTCAACTATATTCAGCAGTTTTCAATAATTTCATGGTGCAGGATAGTAAATAAAGAATTACAAGAAAGGAAATAAAACAATGACATTTAATTTCAGCATTGTAGTTAGGGTGATGTTCCGATGATTCATTATCCTATAGGCGGGATTCAAGAGATCCGCCTGTCGTGCAGTGATAAATATGTGGAGTAGACATTAGGGTGCTTAAATTAGCGGCTTAAGTAGCACCAGAATATTTGACGTAATCAGCGTAGCCGTTCGTGCATTCAATGCACGGATAGCGGCTGCGTGCACATTTTCACGAGCAGGCATTCACTGGTGTGGAATTGTTCTCAGCTCACGAGGGACCTCGCTGATTCTGATTGCGCCAGAAAGCTGGGTACTGATTGCCTTTGCTCCGCTGATATTGCTGTAATCACTTGTGAACTCAGCTTTTTAAATGGACGTTGAAAAAAGTTTAATGAAATAATTGATCTTGTGGACATTTTCGAGCGTGACAGTAATGCACGATAACATGTGTGCCAAGTAAATCTCTTTTATATTTTTGTTTTATCTGCTTTGCACTCTCAATATTTAAGCACGTGAAATGTGTACAGCAGTAAATCTATGCTCTAATAAGGCGCAGTGTATTGTCCTTTTTCTTCTCCGTGTCTTCTAGGGCTGCTGGTATACTGTCAGAACATTTCCGATGTGCTAGAACCCTTTGCATACAAACCATTTGCAAAAAAGGAAATACAACCCTGTCTTCTCGGGAAGTTGGGCAGGTGGTGAAGCATAGCACTTTTAATAGTAACAGAAGAAAGTGAAATCGTCAAGTCTGCATAAACAACGGTAACGTATCAAGTTTACGCATATATTCAGGACAGAGGGCAGCGGCTGGCTGCGTGTTACAAAGGGTTCTCCAAACAATTTTGTTGATGAATATTTTCGTCCCGTCTAGATGATTTGATGCTCTTGCTTGTGATATGCCCGGTTCCCAGTGGAATTTCGAGACATACTCGGAATGCTTCATTGTTAACTTGCTTTTGTTGGCAACGTAGCTTGCAATTCGCTCCATTGGCGAGTTCATGGACCACATTAGTGTGCATGCAGCCCAATTGCGCGGGCATGATGTGAACGCATATTGTCGCAGTACAACGCGAACAAAGCACAAGTACGCCTTGAGGCAGCGAGAGCAGCGTGTTTTCAACAGCTAAGCCGCAAGATTGTCTTCTTTGTTGTTGAGTCAAGCCAGAGGCCCACTACTTGGTGTCTGCTAAATCCCCACATCATCGTTGTCGTTCACACGCAGACACGGGTCATTTGCCTCCCTCTCAAAGAGCATCGACCCGATGCGAAGTCAATCATGCAGTTTTTTTAAAAAAGAAAAGTCTCACGCAATCACTCGCTTACGTAAGGCTTCATGCGCACTACGTGAACGAGTTCAGGATGGTGCTGGCGACGATTGGTACTACACGAACTGTCGGGAACAACTTCGTAAGTAACCTCACTCAGTTGTCGCAGCACTCGGTAAGGCCCAAAGTATCTTCTTAAAAGCTTTTCGGATAGTCCTCGTTTCCGTACGGGTGTCCAAACCCATACTTTGTCGCCAGTTTGATAGACGACTGTTCTGCGGTGAGCATTGTAGCGGCCTGCATCGTACTCTTGTTGCTGGTGGATCCGTAAACGTGCAAGCTGCCTAGCTTCTTCCGCGCGTTCCGTAAACGTGTTGGCGTATGGGTCGATGCCGTCACCTTCGTGCGGTAGCATCGCATCTAACATAGTTCGTACTTCTCGTCCATGAACGAGGCTGAACGGGGTCAGGCGCGTCGTTTCTTGCTTTGCCGTATTGTACGCAAACGTTATGTACGGCAAGATTTCATCCCAATTTTTGTGTTCAACGTCTACGTACATCGAAAGCATGTCTTCAATGGTTTTGTTTAGACGCTCTGTCAGCCCGTTCGTTTGTGGGTGGTAGGCGGTGGTCTTACGATGCGCTGTTCCGCTCAGCATGAGGACGTGATCCAAAAGAGCTGCCATAAATGCGGCTCCTCTGTCTGTGATCACGACGGATGGTGCACCATGCCTCAGTACAATGTTCTCGATGAAAAATGTTGCCACCTCTGCTGCTGTACCTCTTTGGATAGCCTTTGTCTCAGCATAACGGGTCAGATAATCCGTCGCGACGATAACCCAGCGGTTCCCTGCAGTAGAAGTAGGTAGTGGGCCCAAAATGTTCATGCCGATCTGGTAGAATGGAGCTGTTGGGACCTGCACTGGTTGCAGGAGGCCAGCTGGTTTAGTCGGTGGTGACTTGCGTCGCTGGCAGTCGAGACAGGCACGGACGTGGTGCTTCACGGCTGTGGTTAGTCTCGGCCAGTAATACTTTTGCTGTATTCTGGCCAACGTTCTCGTGTAACCCAAATGGCCAGAGCTCACCTCGTTGTGGCATGCTTGGAGTACTTCGGTACGAAGGGCTGCTGGGATGACGAGCAGATAGGCAGATCCCGTCGGCGAAAAGTTTCTTTTGTAGAGTACTCCGTCCCGTAAACAAAATGATGACAACACTCTTGCGAAAACTCTTGGCGCCTTCTGAGATCTGCCATCCAAGTAGTTAATTAGGCCAAGCAACTCAGCGTCGTCACGTTGTTGCTGCGCAATAGCGGCCGTGTCGAGGACACCGAGAAATGCCATTTCCTCCTCTTCAGGTAGGGTTGCCGACTCAATGGGTGAACGGGACAGACAGTCGGCGTCCATATGTCGCTTGCCTGACTTGTGTACGACTACAATATCGAATTCTTGCAGCCTAAGACTCCAACGCGCTAATCGCCCGGTAGGGTCTTTTAGACTTGTTAACCAGCACAATGAGTGGTGGTCGCTAATTACTTTGAAGGGGCGGCCATATAAATATGGGCGAAATTTTAAAACCGCCCATACCACGGCGAGACATTACTTCTCAGTTGTAGAGTAATTAGCCTCAGCACGTGTTAACGTTCTGCTTGCGTAAGCAATTACCCTTTCTGTGCCCTCTTGCTGCTGCACAAGCACAGCTCCCAGACCAACATTGCTTGCGTCTGTGTGAAGCATCGTCGGGGCTTCTTCATCGAAGTGGGCAAGCACTGGGGGCGTTTGAAGACGTTGACGCAGGTCATTAAAGGCAGCCTCCTGTTCTTCGTTCCACTCAAAGGCAACGTCGTCTCTTGTGAGACGAGTTAGTGGCGACGCGATGCGGGCAAAGTCTGCGATAAATCGGCGATAATAGGCACAAAGGCCCAGGAAGCGTCTGACAGCCTTCTTATTGGAGGGTACTGGGAACCGTGCGACAGCGGCAATTTTTCCAGGATCGGGTCGGATGCCTACGTTACTGACGACGTGACCGAGAAACTGAAGTTCGTGGAAACAGAAATGACACTTTTCCGGTTTCAATGTTAGGCCCGCAGACCGTATGGCACGTAAAACAACTTCCAGCCTTTGGAGATGCTCGTCAAAAGTCGTTGAAAATACTACAACGTCGTCCAGATAGACTAGGCACGTCTTCCACTTTAATCCCGAAAGTACCGTGTCCATAAGCCTTTGAAATGTCGCGGGCGCGGAGCACAAACCGAAAGGCAAGACTTTAAACTCGTATAAACCATCTGGCGTCACAAAAGCGGTTTTCTCTCGGTCTCTTGGGTCTACCTCGATCTGCCAGTATCCACTCCTCAAGTCCATGGAAGAAAAGTAGCGAGCATGCCGAAGTCTGTCAAGGGAGTCATCAATACGTGGGAGCGGGTACACATCTTTTTTGGTCACCCGATTCAGCTTCCTGTAGTCCACGCAAAAACGCAGCGTGCCGTCCTTTTTCTTTACTAGCACTACAGGCGATGCCCAGGGGCTCTGTGACGGTTGAATTACATCATCTTCAAGCATTTTCGCGACTTGTTGTTGTATGGCTTCGCGTTCCTTTAAAGCTACACGATAAGGGTTCTGGTGAATAGGTCTCGCCGTGTCCTCGGTGATTATTTGATGCTTTGTCAAAGGTGTTCGACCAACTCGTGAGGTCGATGAAAAGCAGTCGTGGAATTCGGCTAGTAGCTGAAGAAGTCTCTGTCGGTCATCCTCTGACAGAGTGGGACTAACATCGAGAACGGGTTCTGGTTCTTGATTAGGCGCTTCGTCTGATACCGATAAACATAAACTGCCTCGCATGTCTATGATATTGTCGTAAGAAGCGATAGCTGTGCCCTTCGGAAGGTGCCGGCGCTCAGTACTGAAGTTGGTCAAAAGTAAATTCGTGCGCCCACCAGTGAGACGGACGATACCTCGTGCGACCGAAATGCCATGGCTAAATAGCAGCGAGCCAATTTGGTCGGCAATGCCTTCGACATCAAACGCTTCGTGCCCTTCCACCGAAACAAGAGTGCATGACCGTGGCGGGACGACCACATCATCATCAATTATACGTAAAGTGTTACGTATTGCGTCTGAACAGTCAACCAAACCAGGGCTGTTGCGGAACGTAATTGAACGGTCCGGGATGTTGATGACGGCACCATATTCTCTTAAGAAGTCCATCCCTATGATCAGGCCCTTGCAACATGAGGTGAGGATGACAAACATCGCCACGAAAGAAGAGCTGCCGATGCCGAGTCTCGCTGTACACCTTCCGACAGGCATCAACAGCTGGCCGTCTGCTGTCCTCAGGTGAGGTCCCGTCCACGTAGTCTTCACTTTTTTTAGGCGCACGGCAAGGTTTTCACTTATGATAGAAAAGTCGGCACCGGTGTCAACTAAGGCTGTTACTTGCTGTCCGTCTACAAAAACGGTAAGATCTGTGGTCACAGTTTCGTCAACGTTACAACTAGTCGGCTTTACGGCGTCCTGTGGCAAGAGTAACGGGGGCCTTTTTTCGTCGCCTTGGCGGCCTGCAACCTCACCCCCGGAGGTCGCCGCCTTCAGTTTCCCCGGCGTGGACTTGGTGACCTCCTTCCGCTGGCGTCGGCTGTAGTGCGGTGGCGCGACGAAGGCGAATATGCCGGAGACGGAGAACGTGGTCGACGTCCCAAACCTGGCTGGTAATTAGGCTCACCGTCGTCGTTGTTAGCTCGGCGGTTGTCAAAATGGAACCGAGACAAGGAAGGTCGTTGAGAATCAGCGTCCCGGCGTGGTGGGTAGTCGTCGTTGGGGCGTCGATCGTCAGAACATTGCCGAAGAGGTCGAAACGTGTCGACGCGGTGCCAGCAATGACGAGAAATGTGGCCGACACCTCCGCAGGTAAAACAAAGCGGACGTCTATCCACGGTGCGCCAGACGTCTGTTTTACGGAGCTGTGGACGCCTCAACGGCTCATAATGTTGTAAATGCCGTGTCTCGTTGGGAGACGGCTCTTCGTACGGCAGCATTTCATACGGTGCCACGACGGAAGGGCGCCGCGGTGTCTGTTCTTGCGGTGGCGACCAAGGAACGGCTGTCGATGGCTGGCGGTACGACGGCGGAACGGGCGGCGGGCGGCGAAGCGCGGCTGCGTAGCTCATGGGTCGCTGATCGTGAGTAGGATCAGCTGCCGAAAACGCTTGGCGTATTTCTTCGCGGACGACTTCAGCGACAGACGCCGTGGGTGGTTTCGTGACCAGAGTCCGCAGCTTCAGCAGCTCTTCGCGAACAATCTCTCGTATTAAATCACGTAACGAGCTGTGATTATCAGTTGTCGTAGCGGCGAGTTGAGTGTGCGTGCTGCTGGACAAGCGATCGTATTGTCGGCATCGTAGTTGAAGCGCCCGCTCGATAGCCGTAGCTTCTTTGATGAAGTCTGTCATGGTGCTCGGCGGGTTCCGCAAAAGTCCGGCGAACAATTGCTCTTTAACGCCACGCATGAGGTAGCGTAATTTTTTGTCGTCGGTGATGTGCGGGTCAGCTTTACGGAAGAGACGGGCCATGTCCTCAGCGTACATTGCGACCGTTTCTTTGGGTTTCTGAACCCGTAGCTCGAGTATATGTTGCGCACGTTCGCGCCGGTCAACATCGGCAAATGTGTCAATCATTCCTCTTTTAAAGTCACTCCATGTTGACAAACTGCCTTCTCTGTTCTCGTACCAAGTACGAGCACTGTCGTCGAGATAGAAATAGGCGCGGGAAAGCCTTTGTTCAAGAGACCACTGGTTGGTGTTGGCGACACGTTCATAGTGATCAAGCCAGTCTTCGACGTCTTCATGTGCTCCACCACCAAAGCGATCAGGCACCAGCGGTGAAAAAAAGGTTACCTGAGATGGGGTTGGTGGAGTGCTGTCTCGTAGTAACTGTTGTGGACTGGCGGTGGCCATTGGGAGATGTGAGCGCTGCCTTGTAGAGTGTTCCTGCGAGGGGGTGAACTCTGGAGGGAGGCTTCGCAAGCGACGACTGAAGCGATGCACGGGAGTTTCGACAAGTGCTTCTGGACTGGATGAACGGCTCCCCGTGGGAGTGTGGAGCATCAGGTGGTGTCGCGGGCCAGCACCTCCACCAGTGTCGCAGTGCAACGCGAACAAAGCACAAGTACGCCTTGAGGCAGCGAGAGCAGCGTGTTTTCAACAGCTAAGCCGCAAGATTGTCTTCTTTGTTGTTGAGTCAAGCCAGAGGCCCACTACTTGGTGTCTGCTAAATCCCCACATCATCGTTGTCGTTCACACGCAGACACGGGTCAATATACTATGTTCGCCGAGCAGGTTCATATATTTGTTGAATTGGTTTGTACACTCGAAAAACATGAATGCCCAAAATGAAATAGGGATCGAACAGCTGACGAGTGCCACCTCAAGGGGCACAACACCTGCCTGCTCCTTCGGAAAGGGGAAACATGGGGGAAAGAAAAATGGCAGCGACGAAAAGGACAGCGAAGATTCTCTTGTGATTCGAGCCTACATGCTGGCTTTTGTGTTGAGCACGCATGCTTTATTGACACTCCTTTCCTCAATTGTTCTCGTCGAGGGAGCGCATCGCTGAGAATTTGTGTGCAGATGTCGGCAATAGCACTGCAACGTCGTCAGACTCACTGTAGCAGGGCATGCGGCTCAGGCTCTTTCCCTAAAAAAGTTGATAGCCAAATGATGCGGCAGCCATTCTAGTTGGGACTTCCCCTTCTGCTGCGGGGTTCACCTTTCCGTAATTACCGGCTGCAAGTGGCTGCGATATTGTAGAAAAGGAGCATTTTTTGCCTTAACTGCTTTTCTTCTCAGTACACAGTCCGGTATTGCGGCCTCGGCAGTGAATTTTCGGGGTCTCGCACTTGATTGCTCTTAGTACTTGTTGAAGGCACATTCGCTACTCAGGGACAAGTGCATGTCTGCTTTTCGTGCTTATATTGTTATTAAAATAGAAAAACGAACGTGACGGCAGATGAAGTGTATTTAAAGAGACAGTAAGCATGTTTAGTTTAGACTGACAAACTGCATTCTGAGAGCTCTGATGAGAAACGTTTCCCTATCATAAATTCATTATTAGCAGAGAAGATCAAGGTTAGATTTCGACTTTTAAACTTTGCGCCTTAATCTCCGCGCACGACGTCTAAATTTCAAAAACCATTTTTGGTATGTTTGTCACCCTGACTTCATAATGTTCCCTAAAACTTCATAATCTAGGTCTATCACACCAACGCATGACAATGTACTTCATTTTTATTGGTTACAATCTATGTAGGGTCCATGTAGGGTGATGATACGATCTATCTAGGGTGATGATACGACCATTTCCATCTCGCATCAATCATTACCTACTCTGATCAGTATGTTGAACAAAGAACTTACTTATGTCGTTGAATGGTGTCGCTTAAACAACTTAATTTTAAACTCGCTCAAAACTCAATTCATGGTTTTTAAAACATCACAAAAAATGCTACCTTTCATTCCACAAGTGTTCATTGACAATCATTTCATTCCTGCGTCTAACTGTGTGTGTTTTCTGGGCATAAAATTGGACCCTCATTTAAAGTTCACCAATCATATTCTTTACGTTAAACAAAAAACAGCATTTGGTATAAGATCACTCATCAAATCTCGTCCTTTTTTTTTTCACTTGAAGCCTTATTGTCTTTATACTTTGCCTTCATACATAGTCACATCACCTATGACATTACATCATGGGGAAATACATATAACATTCATATTTCGTCTGTACAGCACATTCAGAATCAGGCCATTCGCATTATTACCAACAGTTCATCTTATTCTAATGCTACCCCACTCCTTCAGGCTAACTGTATTCTTACTGTGTCTGGCTTATTTAAATTTCACTTAATCACATTGTTATATAAACAACTTAACAAACAGCTTGTGTTTGATTTAATCGATGCTAGTTTACTCACTAACACCAATAGCACTAGATTCGCCCACAGTCACAACTTCCTTTTACCTAAATGTAACACCAATTATGGCAAAATGACGTCCGCCTTCGCGGTCATTAAATTGTGGAATAACCTGCCCTATACACTAAAATCATCATCATCTTTTCATGCATTCAAACGTGATCTTAAAAACTTCATCTTGCATAACTAGGTTGACAACGATGATTACTTAACGATTCTTGGTATCCGGGCATGAAATGGGAAAGTCTTTGCAAATTTACGTTATTGCTTTATGGCGTGATTATGTTTTACTTGTATAACTTATTACTATTGTTCTTGTGTCGCATTCTGACTGCCTGTTTTGTTTACTTGATGTTATTTTATGTAAGTTCACTGTTTACTTTTCTTTGTGTTGCGTATTTTACGTGCTGTTATAATTAATAATTTTATTGTTATATTTAACCGAGGGTCCCCCTGCAGTCGCTTGACTTTGGGACCCTCGTCTGCATACTACATTCTACGAATTTTTTATTTTGAATGAATGAATAAACTGAACTGAACTGAACTAAAACTAGAAGCTTTCAAGTTTGTGACATCCCGTTGTTTGGTGCAGCAATCTCAAGGCGGGGTCTCCACCCACATTTTCTTTTCTGCCGTTTTCTCGTCTACCAAGCGTCGTGCCGTGGTAAGAGTGACAATTTCGGGATCGCGATATTGTTTTCACGATAGCGCGAAAGTTTTTTCCTTATTAGTGTCCCTTGATACTCTCTAATTAGCCACACAGTTGCCATATGGGACTTGTATTATCGGTTGGCATTGCAATTATTGACGGTGCATTGCATTCTTTTCCAACAATTTCTTCTTAGGAATTAGGATGCAGCGCAAGACGATTATTGCGTGTGCAGTGAAAAAGAGCGGTTGAGTGAGCGAGAAAAGAAGACTTTTTTATTTACAGCTCGAAGCAACGCTACATTCATTGCAAGTTTTTTTCATGTCTGCAGCCAGACAATTCCGAAATACTGCGTCATGATTGAAGCGTGCATGGTAGGCGCGAAGGGGCGCGCACTCTTTTCGACCATGCTACCACCATCCGTGACCGTAGCCGCCGCCGCCGCCGCCGCCTCCACCACCTCCACCACCCCCGTAGTGTCCGTGGTGTTTATGAACTACAATGACGTGGCCGTGTCCATAGCCACCTCCGCCGCCTCCGCCACCGCCACCACCGCCGTAGCCTCCATAGTGGTGGCCGGCGTCCACAGTAGACACAGCAAATAGAGCTGTTAGCAGCAGCAGCAGACACACCTGTTTCGAAGGAATGCAGCAAAATGTAATCTGTTGACAAAAAGGTGTACGAAAACGATTTCAATGTTGATGATACTTCATAATTCTGCTGAGGGTAGGGAATGAAGATATTCGGTAAATATATCGGGTAATAGTAACAGAAGATATTTTGTATTGGTGGTGTTTCTTAAAATGAATTTTAGGAAAATACACGGCTATTTCACGCAGAACTGCTTACATAACATAACGGAACAATGCAAATTGCCGACTTTCACTGAAAACTGGATCGAAATAGACTTCTATTGGCCTTCCGTTGGCGGTGTGCGAATTGTGAATTTCAGAACCAGATCGAGAAAAAATCGAATAGTTATGACACCAAATGAAATACGAGTAAAAATTGAATACAATTCGCTGAATTTCAAAATATCAAGGTAACACTTCTCAAAGGAGTGTTATGCACTTCATTGTGACATTATTCCAATGATTTCAACAATACCATATTATTTTATTTTAATGAAATAGTACCATTCTCCAACGAAAGAGCATTTTTATTACATATAGCTAACAGAAAACACTAGAACCATTTAAACTCACCAGTGACCTCGTTCTAAAATATTTTATAACCGAAGGCTGAAATATAACAGTGTCCTTAGAATTCAAGCTGGTACTTTGTGAGAAGTTGTTTAAAAAAAAGCTGATACATATATATAGGTAACACTTATGAGTTAACAACATAATAAGTTTCATAATGCAAATATTTCAGTACTGACACTGTTGGTTCGGCTACACAGTAGGTTTCAACAAAACGCCTCTATTTTGTAATGAATATGGCATCGGTAACGCCGGAGGTTAGATGGACTACATGAACCTCGGTGATAGATTGCAAAAAGAATAGTTATTTGATTTGGCAACCGAATAAATGACACATCTTTACACTCGAAAAACGTTATAATAAATTGTCGAATATTCGTACACCCCTACCTTCAATGCGGCTTACTTGTGCTTTTGACAAACATTGGTAACTGGAATACATATTTATGATGCTATTGCAACTGAACAAATATTTTGACGGGAGGTCCCATATTCAATCGGTAAAGAATTCCATAATTCCGTTATGGGCCTTCTATAAAATCATTCCAGTTGAAGAGAACGTTCGATTATCATTATAATATTCATTCTAATATTTGTTTGTCTTTTGTTAAGCAACCCTGTCTCACAATAGTGTTGTGGGTAACCTCTGAAAGTTCCAAAATGCAAATTGTTCAGGCGTGTTGCGGATATATACCACACACAGCCTTTCCTATTCGTACCGATACTTACTTCAATTCCACTGAAAATTATCCAAATTCTGCCAGCATGTAGAATGAACCTTCTCCATTTTAAACAAATCATGTTTCACTCTTACGCTGCACTACGCTAAAGGAATGTATTTCCGAGACATTTTGGTTTTTCCTTTATTTATTTATTGTAGTAAAGTTACATCGCATGAGAGGTACATTAGAAAGCCACGCTTGTAGCGTTGGCAAGTATTACTGCTATCTTTACTTTTATCTATGTCTACCCCATCCCCTCGTCCTGTGTAGGATCGTATACCGGTTACGCTAAACTTGTTCAAAACCCTGCCTTTCCTCTGTTTTCTTAGCCTTCCTTCATCATAGAGGTCTTTTTTTTTTGTCTCACGATGTAATCCTTTCTGATCCATACCCATATACCCGAAACATACCGAGGCAGGAGCAAAAATAATGAACACAGAAGTTTTCACTGTTTTGGCTTGTGTCTCTCAGTTTTTGCCTTTTCTCATGTTTAGTGGCTCTCTTCGAATTTAAGTAAGTACCAACTTGCCCAACTAGCAATATTCCTGAACCTAAACATATCAGGATGAGCAGTTAGATTGTCACCATGTTGCAATGTTGCATGCTATAGTCTGTATTGATATTTCTAACTTTATAACTTACAATCTTGGAAATAAATCTCGCCTAACGTGGATATCTAGTCAGTGCTTTCAGTACGTACCACTACCTTCATTTCGAAGTGGAGCTGTTCGGTTTCTTGCTTGCTCAGTGCTGGAAAGACTTATTCAGTGATGAATATGTGGATCCGATCTCCTTATATACCACATCGCTACACTTGACAACCCATGCTAAACCAGTCCAATTCTATCTGAGCGAGAACAAAAAAAAATTCTCTTTAACAGCTGCTGCGCTTTTTGCAAGACCACCTCCAATTCAATGGAGACGCACTAACGCAGAACGAGGTCTCAGCTCTCACGCGGTGAATCGTTGGAATCAGGCGTGCGCCTTTCAGCGTTTACGCCTAAAATTTAGGACACCGAAGATTGCTCTGCGCTTGGTTACACATTACGAGGGACACTATACTACTGCCTGTTTGTCGTAGTTACATAACAGGAGTCGAGTATGTCGTTATGAAAATCACTCTCAGCTGTACCTAAAGTATTCAATGAAGCGTAATTTTTGAAGGGAGCAAGCTACGTTTAAACAATTTTATGCTTCTATAGACAATGTATTGTTTATCATGGTGGTACAGCCGGTACACTGCAGTGTCTTTATTTTCTTTTAATAATGTTCTAAGCGTTGTCACGCTAGCACATTCAGAGCACAAGTACAAAGCATTGTGATTATTTCTGCCAAAATAAAGATAGTGTTTTAGAATTCGGATAGTTAAAGCCCTAATAGGAGGTTTTCAGAAATGATAATAATCAAGGTGTAATGCATGTGGACATGACAAGAGCGTTACATATTCTTACGTATTACTGTTTATCGGTCATTCATCCAAGAATAATGGTCGTGCAAAGCATATAGAGCAAAAGGCATTCTGAACGACGAAAAACAATATGCAAACATCAACAAAAGCGCAAACTAACAGACAGGCTAGAGCGATCAGATAATCAGGCACGTTGAATTCTGGATTTGCGAGACACCCCCTGTGTGTATTTATTTTTTTGAGCGATGCGCATATAAAGTGGCACCTAATTTATTTTAACGGTATAGGAGAGTTCGTTTGGCAGAAATTGTAGTTTCGGTGTCGGTTGCGTAAGCGGCGTTAGCCGTGACAACCTTTGGTGGTGAGCGAAAAAATTCGCAGATTCGACGTACAGGGAGAATCGATGGTATGGAAAGCACGAACGGGGAGGGTTGATATGTCACTTTAATATGGTATATGTGAAGCTAGCGACACAATCGCGAGTGCACCTTGAGCGTGGCATGTAGTCATGAGTAGGTAACATGAATGTCATCAATACCACGTTAGGGCCTCTCACTCATGTGTGCCACGCAGTTAGTCATACTATACCTGTTTGTAATATGTGATGTGAACGAAACCATAGCAAGAGCAGCAAGACCATGACATATAAATGATCACACACACACACATTATATATATATATATATATATATATATATATATATATATATATATATATATATATATATATATATATATATATATATATATATATATGAGAGTGCGGTGATGGCGTAGTGGTTAGAGCATCCGCCTAGGTCCGCGGTTCAAATCCCGGTGCCGCGCAGTTCCCAATCGCATTGAAAAAAAATCCGCGTGTTGATGGAACTGCATTAAGAGGCCTGGGGTGCGGCCTCACCGGTAACCACCACCGGGAACGCACTCCCTCACCAGAGAAAGATTGGCCACCTTGGTGCAGTATCTGGCCACTACCTGCCACATGCATACGTCAAATAACTCACGGCCCTCAGTCCCCAGCAGCTGCGAAGCAACTGACTACGGCGGCGGTCAGATCTGCAACGCAGCAGAGGGTGCTAATAATCTCTGGATCCGGACAGGCCGCCATTGGAACCTGAACTTGGCAACATTTAACGCTAGAACCTTATCTAGTGAGGGAAGTCTAGCTGTACTATTCGAGGAGCTAGAGGGTGTTAAATGGGATATAATAGGGCTCAGTGAGGTTTGGAGGACAGAGGAGGCCTATACTGCGCTACAGAATGGGCACGTCCTTTGCTATCGGGGCTTGACAGACAGAAGAGAACTGGGAGTGGGGTTCCTAATTCACAGAAACATGGCTGGCAACATAGAGGAATACTGTAGCATTAATGAAAGGGTGGTAGGTATTGTATTTAAACTGAATAAAAGATACAACATGAAGGTAGTACAGGCTTACGCGCCTACATCCAGCCATGATGACGATTAAAGTTGAAAGCTTCTATGAAGACGTGGAATCGGCAATGAGTAAGGTAAAAACACGGTATACTATTGTGATGGGCAACTTTAATGCAAAGGTGGGGAAGAAGCAGGCTGGAGACCAGGCAGTAGGAGATTATGGCATCGGCACTAGAAACGCCAGAGGAGAGCTACTAGTAGAATTCGCAGAACGCAATAATTTGCGGATTTTGAATACTTTCTACCGAAAACGAGAAAACCGCAAGTTGACATGGAGGAGGCCTAATGGCGAAAATAACAACGAAATAGACTTTATAATGACTGCACACCCAGGAATCGTGCAGGATGTGGAAGTGGTTGGCAAGGTACGATGCAGTGACCATAGAATGGTACGGTCTCGAATTCCCCAAGACTTGAAGAAGGAACGACAGAAACTGATACGCAAGAAGCCAATCAATGAGCTAGCACTGAGAGGGAAAGTACAGGAATTCAGAGTGTCGCTGCAGAACAAGTACTCGGCTCTTAGTGAGGAAATCAACCTTAGCATAGATACAATGAAGGATAATCTGACGAGTATCATTACGGAGTATGCAGTGGAAGTTGGAGGCAGGGTAGTTAGACAGGACACTGGCAAGCTTTCCCAGGAAACGAAGAACCTAATTAAGAAGCGTCAAATCATGAAAGTCTCAAGTACAACACACAAAATAGAACTGGCAGAGCTTCCGAAGTTGAATAATAGGCGTAAGGTATGCGATTTAAGAAGGTAAAACATGGAGAGAATTGAACAAGCTCTGAAAAACGGAGAAAGCGTCAAAGCAGTGAAGAGGAAACTTGGGATTGGCAAAAGTCGGATGTATGCACTAAGGGACAAAGAAGGCAAAATAACTACCAATATGGATCGGATAGTTGAAGTAGCGGAGGAGTTTTACAGAGATCTGTACAGTAGCCGAGACAACCACGTTCATACTATAGGAACTAGCAGTAACCCAGATGACACCCCACCAGTGATGATAGAAGAAGTCAGAAAAGCTTTGGAGAGCATGCAAAGAGGCAAAGCTGCTGGTGAGGGTCAGGTAACATCAGACCTGCTGAAAGATGGAGAACAGATTGTGTTAGAAAAACTAGCCACCCTGTTTACGAGGTGTCTCCTGACGGGAAGGGTACCAGAGTCTTGGAAGAACGCTAACATCATCTTAATACATAAGAAAGGAGATGACAAGGACTTGAAGAATTACAGGCCGATCAGCTTGCTCTCTGTAGTATACTAGCTATTTACAAAGGTGATTGCTAACAGAGTAAAGAAAACATTAGAATTCAATCAACCAAAGGAACAAGCAGGATGTCGAACAGGCTACTCAACAATTGACCACATTCATACTATCAATCAGGTAATAGAGAAATGCTCAGAGTATAACCAACCACTATACATAGCCTTCATAGATTACGAGAAGGCGTTTGATTCAGTAGAAATATCAGCCGTCATGCAGACACTGCGGAATCAGGGTGTAGATGTAGTATATATAAACATTCTGGAAGAAATCTACAGGGGATCAACTGCTACCATAGTGCTTCATAAAGAAAGCAACAGAATACTAATCAAGAAGGGTGTAAGGCAGGGGGACACAATCTCCCCAATGCTATTTACCACGTGCTTACAGGAGGTTTTCAGAAGCCTAGAATGGGAACAGTTAGGGATAAGAGTTAATAGAGAATACCTTAGTAACTTGCGCTTCGCCGATGACATTGCATTGCTGAGTAACTCAGGAGACGAATTGCAACTCATGATTACGGAGTTAGAAAAGGAGAGGAAAAAGGTGGGTCTTAAAATTAATCTGCAGAAAACGAAAGTAATGTACAACAACCTCGGAAAAGAGCAGCGCTTCGAGATAGGTAATAGTGCACTTGAAGTTGTAAAAGAGTATGTCTACTTAGGGCCGGTAATAACCGCGGAGCCGAACCACGAGATTGAAGTAGCTATAAAAATAAGAATTGGGTGCAGCACATTTGGCAAGCACTCTCAAATTATGACAGGCAGATTGCCACTATCCGTCAAGAAGAAGGTATATAACAGCCGTATCTTGCCGGTACTTAGGTACGGAGCAGAAACCTGGAGACTTACAAAGAGGGTACAGCTTAAATTGAGGACGACGCATCGAGCAATGGAAAAGAAAAATGGTAGGTGTAACCTTAAAAGACAAGAAGAGAGCAGAGTGGATTAGGGGACAAACGGGGGTTAAGGATATCATAGTTGAAATAAAGAAGAGGAAATGAACATGGGCCGGGCATGTTGCGCGTAGACAGGATAACCGCTGGTCAATACGGGTAACTAACTGGATTTCCAGAGAAGGGAAGCGGGTTAGGGGGAGACAGAAGGTTAGGTGGGCAGATGAGATTAAGAAGTTTGCGGGTATACATTGGCAGCAGCAAGCACAGGACCGGGTTAACTGGCGAAACATGGGAGAGGGACACATGGGACACGCGGAACACCTAAAGCATTCTTTATTGAAACAAAATTATCCGGAAGACATTATTGACGCTGCCATACTACGTGCTCGCAACGTGAACAGGAATGATATTATTAAGGGACCAAACAGAGTATCTAAAACGACTTCCCAAACGAACCTTGTATTAACTTACTCCTCATCAGCGCCACGAATGAACAACATATTGTCCCGCCATTTCAACATAATCAGGCAAAGCAAACGACTAACTTCTATCTTCGCGAAGCCACCTCACGTGGTGTACCGCCGGGATAAAAATCTGAAAGACATTCTTGTCAGAGCAAAAACAACGACCCCCAAATTCCAATCAGGGTGCCATCCCTGCGGAAAAGCTCGATGCAAGGTATGCCCACAGATGGTCACAACACGTGAATCCAAAGCGAACTTCTCGGATTTCAAAGTCTGCATAACTGAAAGCCTTCATTGGGACTCCAGTAACGTAATATACATGCTACATTGCAACATCTGCGGACAAGAATATATCGGCCAAACAGACACGCCATTTCGGCTGCGGTTCAATAATCACCAGTACCACGCCGCTTCATTGCCGAAGCTACCTTTATCTAGACATGTGCGCCTGCAAAACCACAGTTTTGAAAATATCAGCGTAACTTTTTTGCAGTCCGGATTCTCAAACAGACGCGAGCGCGAACAGCGTGAGGCGTATTTTATTTTCAAATTTCGAACATTAGTAGCCGGCATCAACGAGCACCCCGGTAAACTCAACTGCCTCCGAGAAGTAAGCCAGGAGGAAATTGGTGACAAAGATTGATAGCTGGAGACCATGCTTTTTTCTGACTGACTCGTACGTGTACACTGTCCATTCTTGTTTTCGTTTTTTCTTCATTCATTTTTTCTTTTCTTCCTTTTTCCACATGCATATACGAAGTGTTTTTGTTCGCCTACCACTTGATGACCATTGAAGGGAAACGGACGAAGATTAGAGGTAAAAAGAGCCGACGGACCCATTAGCGGGAGACCCTTTCTTTACGCACACCGTCGCGGACCCTTCCGGCACCACGGCGACAATCTTGGGTGGCCCGACACACGTCGAGAACTGAACAGCACGTGATAAGAAACGTATGTGGACGTACACGGACAGTTGGTTTCGTTCTCAGTGTTGACAGTGGTTCTTCCTCTTTTTTACTTTCTTTCTTTCCTTTCTTTTTCTTTCCCCCCCTTTTTTTTCTAGTTCCCTCTCACTCTCGCAAACATGTTTCAAGGCGAGAGGGACGCGGCAGCAACGAAGTTTTGAAATTCATGTCAGTATAACTCATCCCCTGATGAAGGGAGGACCCCTCCCGAAACTGTTGGGATATAAATATATTTATCCTTGTTGACAACGCTCCCGTTGTGCCATATCCCATACCTTCACAAAGACTAACTGGCCCATTGAATTATTACTCCCACTACATATATATATATATATATATATATATATATATATATATATATATATATATATATATATATATATGTATATATATATATATATATATATATATATATATATATATATATATAAATATATATATATTATATATATATATATATATATATATATATATATATATATATATATATATGTGTGTGTGTGTGTGTGTGTGTGTGTTTGTGGACCGGGGTGTGTGTGCTCATTTTCATGTTATGTATAGTCATGTATGCTCGTTATACAGTGAAGTTATGCCATACCAACTTCAGTATACACCCTATTTTTGAAACGGACAGGGGAGCTATAAGTCATAGCTAGCTACATAGATGCATAGATAGATGGACAGATAAATAGATAGATAGATTGATTAAGAAAGAGATAAATAGAGAGATAGATAGATAGATAGATAGATAGATAGATAGATAGATCCAAACTCGCTAAAGTTCATTAAAAACTGTTCCACATCTCAATTCAGCGTTGACTATCACGCGAAAGTTCAAAGTAGATAAATATAAGCATACGAGCCTGGCGGCGTTCGCACTTCGGTTTCTCCCAGTGCAGTTTAAGTATACCGGAGAAGGAAGAGGGGCCAGCCATAAAGAAGGCGATATAGTACACGCTTGTGTGTGTGTACGTGCATGTGCGTTAGTGCCGGCATGCCTGTGTATGTCAGCGTTTGTGTGTGCGCGTGCTTGTGTTTGTATATAAGTATGCATTTCTGAGTTCGTGCGTGTGCGTGCTCGCGTGTGTAATTGTGCGTGAGTGCATGTTTGTAGGTGCGGATAACGCGACCACGTTCAACTCCTAAAGGCGAAGCTTAGTTTCCCGGTTTCATCACCGAAGCTGTGTGGCGATTGGTTTCTGGTCCAGCCAACTCAAAACCTATCAATATCAGAAAAAGGAATATGCTAAAGAAGTTGGGTAAGTCCCTCTAAAACGAGGATTGTGACAGTTAGGCCAAACACAATTGGATTCAACCAACGGTGGTGAGCCGAACACACCGATTGCGTACAACGAGCCAATACTATAGATAATGGTGAAGGCAACGGCGGCCGAGAGAAGACCCCGAAGTGATGGGAGGAATGCGCCAACGACGACTTCGGTTTATGTATAAGGGGTGTGAACGCTTGGTGCCAACGGGAGTTTTGTCTCCGGAGTTTCGACACCCTTGACGTGTCTGTGACTCTCTCGTGTTCAACTCGAACCTCTTTGCGGTTAGTAAAAACAACCTAGCCTCACCTAGCTCAAATATTGTAACCACCTCCAGGCACGCTGGAAACAAACTGGATTAGCTAGCCGAGGGCAAAAAACAATTAATAAGAAAGTAAACTAATATTTAGAGTCATGCAACACCCTCCGTGCATTGCCCGATCGAACATGCAAATGAGTGACAACGCATGTGTACGGTATATAAAATGTTCTTTTATTCGTTGTGATAAAGGCAAATTCTGCGAGTGCTTTCGCCTGGAGACTACACTTTTTCTATCATTTAAGATGCAAAACAGTTTAGGGTCCAGATCGATCCGGTGTGCAGCGTGGCTGTGCTTACTGCGCATGCACATCTTCTCCCTTTTTCTCTTACCTCGCAGCGCATATCGCAGGGAGAGTCTGCGAACCTATGCTCTCTCCTTCCTCTCTCTCCTCAAGACATTACTTCCCGTGGCGTTTAGACCTCTGTTGCACATGCGCGCCCACTTCCCCTCTTTCGTCCAGCAACGCCATCGCACGAAGAGTCTGCTGGCGAGTTTTGTGATTAAATGACTGCTCGCGCTGAGCGGAAGTTTCGCCAATACTTCGCCTGGAACCGTCATTGTGTGTATTCATTCCGTTTGTGCACAGTAAGAAAATAAAGAAAATATTTCATATTTATGATAAACTTCAAAAGGGTTTTCAACCTATTACTGTAAAAGTTCACGGTAAAATTCTATAACCTACCTTTCCCTCTTTTGTGAAAGCTTAGCTGAAGTTTTGTCATTTCTATACTCATTAATAATTCTTTATCTGTGTGCTTGGTGTGTACCTTACCTTTTTCAGCAAACCCTTGTATGACGAACCTGTGAAGCTTTCGAAGGTGGTCTTCTCAGTAAATTACTAAACTTAACTGAACAAATGTTTTTAACGAAGCTTGTGTTTGAACATCCAAGTGACAGCTCATGTGTTTCTTGTGCAAAAAGCGTGGCTGATAAAAGCCGGGTTTGCAATCTGAGTGTGTGTGTGTGTGTGTGTGTGTGTGTGTTTATAGTGAATTGATTGGTGCACCCGGCGCCTTCTGCCACATGGCTTAAACACTAAGAGCGTCCAAGTTCAAAAAACTTTTTTCATGTTTTCTTGCATTTGTTCGTGTTCAATTTTTTAAGGTCCTTTTCCCTAACGGAAGTGATGTCAGTCACTCTTAGACGGATACCGGTATGACGTGCTTTCGTGTTCAAATGAGATTGACGACGTATACGTTATCCACTACAACATGAAACCTGGAACTGCAACAGAGTCCAACTTTAGAACAGTTATAGAAATTTACGAAAGAATTGAGACTAGTGGATTAAATTCACGCCAGGCGTATAAAGTGAAATCGATTGTATGTCTTGACATAGATGAATAGATACACTGAAGGAAAAATCAGGCATATCTACGAAGTGAATCATCATGAAAAAGCTTGCTCCAGAGGTTGAATCTGGTAAACCGTGAATCCTTTCTACATGTGCTCAATCATCATCATATAAAGACGTTGCACGAGAGTTTTTGTGGTGTCGTTGTATATTCGCGTTATTAGCACAATGTTTATTATTTACATATCTCTGTGCTATATACAGATAAATACATACTGATGCAATGTATGCCTTTTGTTCAAGAGCTTCTTTACGCATCACATAAGCTCTGAAGAACGTTGTTCTATTGTGATGGCTTTTTGATACGTAAAGTACAAAGCCATAGAATCTTGAAATATAGGATTTAGTGGAAAGTTTCAGAAGCGTCCTGACGGCGAGCCCGCGCTGCAGCCGCAATGCGTGGCCTCCGTGCCGCCAACTTGCCTTCTGCGGTGTTTATAGTGGACAGCGGTATCGACACGCACTGTGTGATATCCGGCTAAAAAGAAAGGAAGCAAGCACGCCGAAAGCGAGGGCTATATATCGGCGCGGCCACCTAAATAGTGGTCTACTACCAGACTAGAGCACGGGCCGAGAGTGGAGCTAGCGTCGCCTGAGCGGTGACGTGCCATTTAGTGAGCGCTCTTGAAACGAAGAGCACAGATGCACCTTTTGCGGGACCAATGAGCACTAGCGTACAGACCAGCGCATCGACGAGACAAAAACCCCCAGCAAAAGGAGCAAGCTCCTAAAACAATCACACATAAAATGAAACACATCACAATACTATCGCTCTTCTCAACATACACCGTTTATGTCGGTGACCTCTCCTTCAGAATATGGTGAGGATTGACAAATTGATCAAATCGTTTATTAGAGGTATATTCTAAAGGCAAAAAGTGCTCGTTTCTGAAGGCCTCCTCTGGTCATGTGGTGAATAGGGTCTTCAGAATTAGTGGTCTTCACCATAAAACTCACATTTATGGTTTGAAGTTGGCATGAAATATTTTTGGTGCTTGATATTTTTTTCAAATGGGCACTAGATAGCACAGTTCAAAGTCGATTGGCCGCTGTGTACTAGACGCAAGTTTTGTGTTTGTAAGAAAGTGTCGCCTAATACTATACGAATCGAAACGCGGTACTTGATTGCGTCCAAATTTCAGTTTTGGTTCTTGTCCGAAATAATTACCTATATGTTTTAGGAAACGGTCTAAAATACGATGGTATGGTAGAGTGAAATACGATTGTTAACGAACCGGTGATTGTTGCTGAAACGAAGAATTATCTGTCTCAGGAACAGACAAAATTTGCTTAGATAAGGAGGAATATAATTACTTATACGTTCCTCGTACAGCAAATGAACGGCTGCATTCACTGCGATGCTGTCAGGAATGTTGAAAGTACATTGTATCCACCAAAATGCATCTGCCTTCGCTCATTCTTTGAAAAATAAAATTGAAATCGGTTCTTTACTACTTTGCAGTCATGTGACAAAGGCTTGCGATTTGCTGAATAGGCTCAGTTTTCTGCATTTTTTTACATATGTTATAAAGCGCAACGCACATAGATGTGAAAACGCTTCTCCAACTGTACATTCCACATCTCTCAAAAGCTGAAACACTTTCTTGGGCACGAAATAGCGTATGACGAAAGTTAAGGTTGTCTTTCTCCCGTCTGGGGTCTTTCGTGTTCTTTAGACTGTCTTGAAAATATATTTATATAAAGTTTTCAATGTACTACCAACAACAGCGCCGCTACAGGTATGCATGCCATCCCGGGAAGTACGTACTTTCTTATCAGATATTTTTAGTTTAGCGCCCGGAACAACCTCTTGCGCGCAACGTGCGAGCGAGCACGCTGCGAATGCGCTTGACCTATGAGAAGTGTCCTTTTTCGCACGCACCATGCACGTTTCTTGCGTGAGCTTGCACAAGCAGGGGACTTGTATGCTAGATCTAACTACTTACGTGGGGCCTGGTTGGGACCAACCAGAATGTTTGTGATCAACAGTAGCTCGGTGGTCGTGGCAGCGCAATTGTATGTGAATAATTGCGTTGGCCTTGATTTGGGGCTATAGTCAGTAGTGTAAACACGATCGGTAACTGAGCGGTAAATTGCGATCGCTTCTAAGCAGAAGCACAACGCACTACTACGAGGCATTGTGAGTTCCTGTGCGTGTAGGTTTTGTGTAGGCTTCCCAAACTCTTATACAGCGATTGCGCTTTCTCATCATCATAAGATGTTTTCTTTTCAAGCACCATTTTTTATGACCGCTCACTCTCAACAGAAGCGACAACATAGCGGGTCACAAGTCTGATTCCATCAGACGTCACGACTTTTAACGCGACAGTGTTATAAAGTTCGTTTTGCAGAAATTATGACGTCATCGTCGGTATCAACGTGTTTTCTCCGTAGCCATATTTACTTTTGACAGAAAGTGGCTACCCCTGTTTCTGTTATAGATATGATATTATCACCATAATGGCCGGAGGCCTTATAGAAAGCGCTGCGCATCACAATTATTCGTCGCAGCCTCCATACCCTCTTTTTACTCCACTGAGAAGCTACTTGTGGCAGTTTATATTTTTGCTCGTGATAGCTACCTCACGGATGCCCCTGCATGGCGCCATTTTTTGGAGAACTAGTCCCAGCGAAAGTTGTCATGTCACATTTCTTCGCCTTGTTTTATCACCATGGAGACTGGTTATCGTAGACTCGTAGACTGAATATATCAGTCTTTGGTCTTGGGTTATGATCTACGAATATTTGGACTCGGTAGGTATAGTGGGTAAATCACGGAAATTACAATGAAGTGTTTGGAGTTATGCTAAAGTGTAATGCACGCTGCATGGCATATTTTAAGGCTTGTTCTATCACTAAACAATGGTATGACAGATTATATAGAGAAAAAAAACTTATAAACATTTCTTGCTGTGGATACCCACGAACGTAGAGAGGGATGCCACTTTACTAATTATGAGAGCAAAACGTCTAAGGACTAGGAAGAAGAATATGTTGGTCTTGCAGATGGCGTAAAAATTGAACCTAGATGCCAATTACCCTTAGGTTCTTCAGAAAGCACTTAGGTGAAGTTTTGACGTTCATCCAGTACAGCTTCTTTTGTACGCGATTATAAATGTGCCAATATGTTGCGATTGTGGGATCATTTCACACCAGCTCTATTTCGCTAGTCATCTTTTATTCAGACAGACCAATGTAAAAAAAAGTGCATGTTACGTTGTTAACCCTCAGCGTGCGCCTAGCTCGCTTTCACGCAATAAGGTTCTTTTGGGATAGCTTATGAGGGCAAGCATGCACAATGTGTGCTCGCTTGATCTAGTCCATAATCAAATAGCCCGTGCAAATATTATTAGACAGTTGTTGTCCAATATTAATAAATTCATTCTTAAAAGCTTCCATAGTTTTCAACGTATTCACAGAAATGCCCAGGAGGGCTTCCGCGTGGTAATTTCACACAGCACCGACAGCCGATTATATGAGGAGCGCGTCGGCGTCGTCCCACCTATAGCGCGCAAGAGGCCCGCCCGATAGAGGGTGACTGCGTGACTCCTCGCCCCGATAGTGCGTTATTTCGTGAACTGCCTGATAGGCATGCAGTAGCTCTAAAACATCATTCTTGGGTGAAAAATAACGACATTTCACTGGGCAACACGAGTGCTTCCGGTAATTGTGTGTTAAGAGAACAGATATGGCACACAACTGCGACGAGTGAACAGATTCTATGATTCTTTATTTACAGCTTGAAACAAGGGTGCATCCAATTGCCTGCCTTCTCATCTAGCTGGCGTAATAAGTGACATGTGGCGGCCATGAAGGGGCGTGTAGTGCACTCCATTCAACCGCACTACCACCACCCGTGGCCGTATCCGCCGCCGCCGCCACCACCTCCACCTCCGCCGTAGTGTCCGTGGTGTTTATGGATCACGTAGTAATGGCCGTGTCCATAGCCACCTCCTCCGCCTCCACCACCACCGCCTCCACCACCACCGCCTCCACCACCACCGTAGCCGTGATGGTGGTAATGGTGGCCGGCGTTCACAGACACAGCAAGTACTGCTGTTAGCGCCAGCAAACAAACCTGTTTGAAAGCAAGACCAACGTTAACCCGATACTAAATATGCAGGCGGTACACCGTGAAACCCCGCTTTAATGAATACGAATTTGTTCAAAGAATAATGTTTGTGAGTCATTTTCCTAACCGAGCATAAAGTGAGGGGACAACAAAAAACGTGAATAGATGAATTTAGTGTAGGAAGTAAACAGTCATGGAAACTTAAGGAGTCCACCGAAACGTGATGAAACAGAATCCCAAAGTGCGTGCAACATTATTATAGTGCATGCGCAAAGAATTCGTTGCGGACATGCACTGGACAGTAATATTGCAATACAGGAAACAAAAATTTGGTCTTCAGGTAGATTTAAAAGCCTATAAATGGCGTGCTCCTTAATGAGACAGGGTATTAAAGTAACAATGAAGCTGTTAAAGTGGCTGCATTCATGGACATGAGTCGAGGCCTCAGAGAGGCTGACCGACAATTAGATTCAAGGACCGATTTTCGACAAATACGCCAAGTCATCTCTCACATTAAAAAAAAAGATTTTTGCACATGACATGGCGTCAACGTGTTCAAGCACGGCACATTTCGCCACGATACGTTGCCCTCGACGGTTCGTGCTCCCGAATTTCTGCTTCTACTCTGAAGTAAGCCTTAAAGAAAAACGAAAAAACTCCGTGAATGATTTCGGTTTTTGGTCGTGACTTTTACATAGCGAAATGACTTTTGATAGAAGAATGCGGTAAGAGTGGGCTTATTATACGGCTGGCTATCCTTCTCAACTTCAAAATTTAGGTTTATTTATTGTCAAATGACAGAGTTCGCTCGAATGATCTTCAAATAACCCCGGTCTCATTTTAGTTGAGGCAGTATAAGAAGATTACTCTCGCCACGACTCTTACTAAACTAGATCGTAAGGGCTACAATTAAAAGTCTGAATTTCTATTCCTAAATTGCAAGCGCCAAGTTTCTTTTAACTTAGACATTTTGTTACCAAGCTGAATACGCACCACTGCCTTCATTCTGATGAGGAGCTCTCCAAGTTCCTGATTGCTTGCTGCTAGAAGGATTATTCAGTGCTAGATCTGGTGGTCTGTGCGCCTTATATACCCGATCGCTACACTTGACAGATCCCACTAAACCAGGCCACATCTATATAACGAGGACAAAAGAAAAAGTACTTAGCAATTGGTGCACTTCTCGTAACAGCCCCTCCACTTCTACGCGAATTCAGACACGCCGAACGAGTTGTCAGCTTTCTCGGTGAATCGTTCGAATAAGGTGCGAGCCCTCCAGCGCTAACAGCGGAATACAGTAGATCGAAACTGTCTTCATGCTTTGTTGCCCATTCCCTCATGGTTATTTGTCGCTGTTATATTATAATGGTCATGGTATTTCGCAATGAAAGGCGCTCTCGGCTGTACCTCATGCTATAAATGTAACGTTTCCGAACAATGCAGATTACATTCCTATGATTTTATGCTTCTGTTGCCGACGTAGTGGTGCGCATGCCTGTAGAGTAGGTTCGCTGAAGTGTTTCAATCTGCCTATATGGACTTCCGAAGCGTTTTCATTAGGTGGGATCCCAAAATGGGTACTCTGCATGGTTTATTTGCTGAAAATTATGTAAAAAACCTTAGATTTAGCTTGGGTTAATTCATGGTTAGACTGTTTTGCGAATTGATGTTGATGAAATTTAAGCGCTGAGTATCACAAGAAATTCATGTTTCGGTATGGATTGACGACTCATCAATGAATAAGGATTTTTCAATGCATTAAATCAAATGACAGTTTTTTATTTTAGACCAATCTTCAAATAGTCATCAAGGACAGAAAAAACAACTAGAGAAAGGAAAAACATTACGAAGACAAGTAGGTTAACCAGATTTTCTCGCTTGGCCTACACGCGGGTAGCAAACCATACCTGGCACAAACAAGCGATGACGTGTTGATGCGTCATCGTTTCTTGAGTGCTCAGACGCCTTGATTATTTAATGGAAATTCGGCTATATAATATCGTGGACCCCTGCATGGTTTCCACTAAAATTTTGTGCAGTCATTCTATTTTTGAATTCGCTTGAATTTACGTGCCATCTGTGTATACTTTTAGAAAATTCAGCGCTTATGTTGCTCTCACTTATCGTCATCAGATTTTAATTGGTTGAGGTAGATGTGACGAAGCCTTATTCAAGTTTTATTTCTCAATTCAGATTATTTGGCGGATGTCTGCCTACTTGGTGTGCCTCGGCCTTTTTTAAACGAACGTTGTATTGATGTGAGTGTGGTGATGGTATTTTTCCGAACAAACCCACCGCCAGAGAAAAGAATCAGATATACCATAACCCAAAATCTCTCCTCAAACACAGCTGATGTTCACCAAATAAATAATAAACGTAGCTAAATTAAACAAAGGTTTTTATTCCAGAGCTGGTGCTCAACTCCACGATCGCCCCCCCCCCTTCCCCACCTGTCTGAAAGAGAGTGACTTGAACATAAGGCCATGCGGCCATGCTAACCTAACGTGACATGACATAGGATGCACGAAGTGTTTTACAAATGGTTAAAAAAACAAAAGCTATGCAGTGTGCCCCTATAGCCACTTGATTGAGAAGCCTTAAATACAAACACTACCATCACACTAAAACGGCTAGGTGTGCGGTTAACAACGACTTTTCACTTCCTAAGCCTGGCACTAGCTGCGGTATATCGCCTTCAAACATCTGAGAAATCTCATTCTGCAATAATCTGCCCACATCACCAAAGTGAACATATTCCTCAATATCATTCAGAAATTAATGGAAGCAGAATCTGTAAAATTTGTAATCTGGCTTGAACTTCAGTTTTACTTGTTCTCAGTTTCTATTATTTTCTGTATTCAATAATTTTTATTCCGTCATTAATTTAACGTACCAAGCATTTTCATACTTAATTCTGGTGCATGTGTTTTGGATTTGCTTTTTGCATTTAAAACTGCTGCTAAACATTGCAGTATTTTTTGTGACCTTCAACATGAGTTTTTTTTTTTTCAAGTCTCGTACTTGTCAGCCCTCGTCTACATATTGGATGCTTTGTAACTATCCTATGTGTCATAAGAAAAATGATTGATTGGGCTAAAACTGATTGATAAAAGCCTTCTTCTGGGATAAGTTCCAAGTCAATATCAGGATTCTATATATCGCAACAATTTCTCGAAGATTTCATGAAAAATAATTATTCACCTGTGTTTTGACGATCATGAGATGATCGTTTTTTAGGCTGTGCTATAGGTTCACGTACGTTGCAAAGAACATCGAAGAGGCCAGGCAAATTTAGTGCAAAAACAACCTTTTGAAAACAAGGAAAACAGGCGTTGTATAATAAAATTCAATAAAACCTGAAGGAAACGTTGCGTAATCCAAAAAGAAAAAGAAGAGAAAAAAGTAACAAGGAAAAGAAGAAAAAGAAACAAAGAAAAAAATGCCGCCCGCGTACTCCCAGGGGGGCAACTCGGGTAAATGCGTCGCAGAGTGGTGGAGTTACCGCTTGAATGTTGCGTAATAGGGTGTGGTTTGTGAATCCCTAATTGTTATTTCGTCTAGATAATTCCTATGTATTAAATGAAGGAGAAGCGTTGCCTTAAAAGAGTGGTGGGATGACTGCTGAATGGTTGCGCAGCACGAGCAGACGGTTTTTTTTCTAGCAGACGTTGCCTGTGTCGGCCTTGCGAGGCTAGATAGAAGGGGAGAGTGACAGTAGGCACGAAACACAAGCATGCAGCACGAGACGGGAGGCGCGAGCATGCGCAGTGCTTTTGCCGACACCGTCGCCGAAGCCCGATTTGGGAGCACGTGCGACTATGAAATTCTTGCCCCGCCGCGGTGGTCTAGTGGCTAAGGTACTCGGCTGCTCACCCGCAGGTCGCGGGATCAAATCCCGGCTGTGGCGGCTGCATTTCCGGTGGAGGCGGAAAGGTTTAGGCCCGTTTGCTCAGATTCGGGTGCACGTTAAAGAACCCCAGGTGGTCGAAATTTCCGGAGCCCACCACTACGGCGTATCTCATAATCATATGGTGGTTTTGGGACGTTAAACCCCCAGATCATTAAAATATAAAATTCTCCACACTAAAAAAATAAAAATATAGAGAAAAAATAGTAATACCATGTCTACTGGATTAAAAACAAGGTGTGGTCTGCTGTGTGCCGCCGAAAGGGTGGGACGCTTGCCTAGTTCACCTCACGCCCACTCTGGCTCCACCGCTTCTCCCAGGAGAGACACTTTCACACGCATTTTCACGTGGTGCAGTAGGCCGAAAATAACGCGTTTAGTAGCTAAACAACACAGGTGCAATTCTGAACCGTTATTAAGAGTACCTATTACACCCCATATAAGAACATTTGGCCTTAAAAGGGACAATCATTCTAGAGTATAGGCCTCAATACTGTCCATGAATGCTGCCCGTTTGACTCATCTGAAATGAGAAGGGCAACTGATTACGTTCATGGAGAGGCAGTCAGGAGGCAGATTCCAAAGGCCTAGGTGTCGGCTCACCGTAAGGCACCGTGAAAGCACACGTTGGGCGCGCAGGGAACGTTTGGTAGGGTGATTCGATGCTGTCGTATAGAGGCGGCAGCACGCGTCTGTTTCAGTGCTCGTTGGGAATAATACAAATAGTTGGGAAACTAAGTGCTCTGTTGGGAATAATACGCATCCCGATATGCTTCTCGAAGCTGTATATCGCTGCGAAATACGTTGTGCTACAATGTAGTGTCTTTGTTTCGTGTTTGAGATGCTCAGCGCCACACGACCGCTTCGCGGCGTCACACCACTAAAAAACCATCTGCCACATACCCGCGCAACAAACAATTCTACTTGGTCACAGGGTACATGAGGCAAACTGCCACCCCCCCCCCCCCCCCAAGCACGATAGCACACAAAATACGCACGAAAAAGCACACGTGAAATCACACGGACATGCACAAAATTTCCCGCAACCACATTGAAACACGAAGTGCCATTCGTTAAGACGGGTGGAGCGTCAGTGCCCTCCCCCTCCAAAATATTGGCCCCTATCTGCATGGTAATCTGCACATGTCGTCGAAAGACGATAGTCGAGCGTGCGGCGAGAGTGAAGAAAATATTTATTTGATGTTCTGCGCAAGAAGATCAGTGAATGGTATTCTCGAGGCAGTGCGTTACAGTGGAGGCAAACGACCACATCAAGTCACGTCATACGTAAGAAATGAGCGCCATCTGGAAGTTTTCTTGGAAAACGAAGCGGGTGGCTGTGAGACGAGTGTGCGCGCCCGTCTCAGGTGATAAGGTGTACATCGGAAAGGAACGAGTAGGTGCCACCACGATCTCGTTTTAGCAAAGCATTGGAAACACTCGCCTTTTCGTTCAAGCATTGCATAGTCAGTGCAGCGTGATAAGCGCTACGGTCTTTAAAATTACTTATTTATGCCTTTATAGTGAAAGGAGTACATGTAAAATATATATGTGTTGTTATGGTGCCCCAGACATGCACAATAAATGCTTTTTGATTGAAAAGTGCACAGGTATGAACGCAAAACCTTTAGCAACATTGGTGGGCGCTTCGGATGGGGTCGGCCATTTCAAGTGCCCGGTGCCGTCAAGAGTGCACAAACAGACAAGTGTACGGACAGACAGACTGACCAAAAGTTTGTCGCCGAAGTTTCCCACGAAAGACTAGCGTCCTCAAAAGCGTCCGAAACAGTCAACTCTGTGCAGACGCACTCGCCTATTGCGAGTGCGTACGCGATGCAGCAGGCCGCATTTTGTTTCTTATCAAGCGGCCGTGGCGGTACAGTAGCCCAGGCACGTACCTTCCAAGCTTTGTCAGATGACTTTTAAGTGTGAATACACTTTATAAGCGACCCCAAACTATCCACCGCTCTCGGCGGCGTCCGCAGTCTGCTCTGTATCTTTAAAAGAAAGAGGACTTGGTGGGCCGCAGCGCGACGCTCTACCAAATAAGCCACGGACGCGACGCTGATATCGGTGTCAGTAACGCGCCTTATACCCCCTCCCCCTTCGCTCGCTCCTCCGCTCTCCTCGCTCACTGCAGCTGCACGCGCACCCCTCTCTCTCGCGCGCCCGCCTTCTCTCTCAGTCTCCCGTCGAGAGCGGGTCGTGAGGGGGAGTAAAGTTAAAATCCGTTGGCATTCGCCAGTGAGTTTACGTAAACTCCGCCGTGTGATCAAATTGCGATTCCCGGGAAGCATTACACCACAAAGGCTCCATAGTGTGATTAATAAATATAATAGTGCGAATTAATAAATACCCCTCATAGCATCACCCCGTGTATTCGCACATAACCACGTTCACCCTCGGGGAAATGCTTGGGAGTTTTTGACCACTAGTGAATTTTTTATTTGAATGCTTGTAAAATTGGGGTTAGCGCCAATATGGTAGCACCGGCTACGCAATCTGGTTTATAAAACCAGCTAATAAATCGAACAATTGAAAAGAAAAACATAGTTGATCCCTCGCTCATATGATTCGACATAACACAAAAACCAAAACGTGTCTTCACAGTAGTAGTTAATTGCTTACTTTACATTCATATATGATATTGTTACGGGGAAGATGTATTCACCGAGAGCTGGTCTTGCTAATGGCTAAAAGAGCGCACAGTCATGCAGACCAACGGGAGAAGCTCGAGAGTCCAACCCACTACAACCACGTTGTCGTCTTCATCATTTGGGTGCCAATTCAGCTCTGTCGGGGCGACAGTTCCATACACGTATCATCACCCCGGCCCGTAAGGCACCGTCTCGGTGCCTGTTAAATGAGCGAGTCGGCGTTGTAGGGCTTGATACGAGAAACGTGGACTACTTTCCGTTCTGGGTGCAGCAGCTGATGAGTTTGTGGTCGCCTAAATCTCGTAGGCCACAGGTGTGACCTGACGAAGGACTATGTAGGGCCCAGCGTATCGCAATAGTAGTTTTTCGCAGACGCCGACACGTCGAGATGGGAGCCACAGGAGAACAAGTGATTCCGCAGAAAAAACGGCATCTCTATGTCGACGGTCGTAAAGGGACTTCTGTGCTGTCTGCGACGACGATAACCGAGCGCGCGCTACCGCGCGTGCCGTGAGGGCCCGGGTGATCGCATCCTGAGCGTACGAAGTGGAGGATGGGTGGTCTGATGAAAGCGGTGTGTCGAAGTGCAGTAAGGGATGACGTCCGAAGAGTAGATAAAAAGGGGAGTAGCCCGCTGTTTCATGACGCGACGAGTTATAGGCGAAGGTTACGAACGGAAGAGCTATGTCCCAATCAGTATGGTCGGTAGATACGTACATGGAAAGCATGTCCGTCAATGTGCGGTTTAGGCGCTCCGTAAGGCCGTTAGTCTGAGGGTGGTAAGATGTGGTGAAGTTGTGACGGGTAGCACAAGATCGGAGTAGGTCAGCAACCACACGAGATAGAAAGTAGCGACCACGGTCTGTGAGCAGGTGAGTCGGAGCGCCATGCTGGAGAATAATGTCGTACAGCAGGAAGTCGGCAACGTCGGTTGCGCAGCTGGTTGGTAGCGCTCGAGTGATTGCATACCGAGTGGCATAGTCTGTGGCCACTGCAATCCATTTATTTCCAGTTGTAGAAGTAGGAAAGGGACCTAGCAAGTCCAACCCCACTCAATAAAACGGCTCGGCTGGAACTTCAATAGGTTGAAGAAGACCGGCAGGGGGAGTCGTAGGCTTCTTTCGGCGCTGGCAGAGGTCACAAGATGTGACGTAACGGCGAACAGAGCGGTACAGACCCTTTCAGAATACTCGTCGTCGAATGCGGTCGTAAGTTCTGGAGACTCCTAGATGTCCAGAAGTTGGAGCGTCGTGGAATTGTCGCAGAACATCCTTTCGCAGGTGATGCGGTACGACGAGTAAAAGTTCCGCGCCGTCGGGGTGTAAGTTGCGGTGGTACAAAATGTTGTCTTGAAGCAGGTATTTGCTAAGAGAAGGGTCAGTATAACGCGATTGAAGGCGGTCAATGATGGTGAGCAACGATGGATCTCGGCGCTGTTCGTCAGCCACGTTTAAAAAGTCAGTGATGGCTAAAACGCAGGCATCGGATTCCAAATCAGTGGAGCTAGGTGGATCAACGGGGTGCCGGGATAAGCAGTCATTCCAGATTTGTAAACAACCGAGAACGTGTACTCCTGTAATCGAAGAGCCCATCGGCCGAGTCTTCCTGTAGTGTCCTTAAGCGTCGACAGCCAGCAAAGCGCATGATGGTCCGTGATGACTGCGAAAGGACGTCCGTATAAGTACGGACGGAATTTCGCGATAGCCCAAACGAGGGCTAAGCATTCCCGCTCAGTTATAGAATAATTTTGTTCCGCTTGTGACAAAAGGCGGCTAGCGTAGGCTATCACACGGTTGGTGCCATTCTGTATCTGAGCGAGTATAGCACCAATGCCATGGCCGCTTGCATCGGTGCGAAGCTCTGTTCGAGCCGTTGGATCAAAATGAGCCAACACAGGTGGTGAGGTGAGGGCGGTAATTAGCGACGCGAAGGAATGTTCTTGGTTCCTTCCCCAAGAGAAGGCCACATTCTTTTTGAGGAGATCCGTGAGGGGCCTAGCAATATCCGCGAAGTTGAAGACAAAGCGGCGGAAGTATGAGCAGAGCCCAATAAAACTGCGAACTTCTTGTGTGGAACGCGGAACCGGGAATTCTCGGACTGCACGGACTTTGTCAGGGTCGGGTTGAACACCAGTGGCGTCAACAAGGTGGCCGAGTAGTTTAATCTGCCGACGTCCAAATGAACATTTCGACGAATTCAGTTGGAGACCAGCGCAACGAAAAACGTCAAGAATTGCCGAGAGACGAGACAGGTGGCTTTCGAAGGAGGGCGAGAAAACTATTACATCATCCAGATAGCAAAGGCAGGTCGACCATTTGAAACCGCGAAGAAGAGAGTCCATCATACGTTCAAACGTAGCCGGGGCATTGCACAACCCAAAAGGCATGACCTTGAATTGGTAAAGGCCGTCGGGTGTGATGAATGCTGTCTTCTCGCGGTCGCGGTCGTCGACCGAAATTTGCCAGTATCCGGATCGAAGGTCAAGGGTCGAGAAATAGTTGGCGCCGTGGAGGCAGTCGAGCGCATCATCGATTCGGGGTAAAGGATAAACGTCCTTCTTGGTGATCCGATTCAGGTGGCGATAGTCGACGCAAAAGCGCCAGGTGTTGTCCTTCTTTTTAACTAAGACCACAGGGGAGGCCCAAGGACTCGATGAAGGCTCAATGACGTCTTTACTCAACATTTTCTCGACCTCCGTCTGTATAACTTGGCGCTCAGCATGTGACACGCGATAAGGGCGTTTGTGGAGTGGACTGGCGTCGGCAGTGTCGATGCGGTGGGTTACGGCACTTGTGCGGCCCAGGGGACGGTCGTCGACGTCAAAGATATCCAGGTAAGAAAACAGAACACCCCGGAGCGCCGCAATTTGGGAAGGTAAGAGGTCGCTGGATATCATTTTGTCGAAGAACGCCTTATTTTGCGACGTGATGACAGGTTTCGCCATGGTCTTAGTGTCAGGTGTAAAAGAACAAATCGAACATTCATCAAGGGTGGAAAGATCGGCTAAAGTGATGCCTTGGGGAAGAACTTGGGTCGACGTAGAGAAGTTCAGAACTGGAAGTAGCACCGTGTTGTTAGCAACAATCACTATAGTATGTGGTAGTGCGATGTGGTGCGTAAGGGTCAAATCAATGAGGGGAGCTACCAGATAGTCTCCATCAGGAACGGACGGGAAGGGCGACAGAGGAACGTACATAGCAGCCTGGGGCGGTAGCCGTAGAGACTCCACGGATCGTAGCCGAGTGCGACTTGGAGGAGTGAAATCGGAGCGCAAAGGCAATTCGAGCCGTAAGATACCGGTAGAACAATCGATGAGGGCGGAGTGGGTGGTTAAGAAGTCAATTCCAAGGATGACGTCGTGTGGGCAAGCATCGAGGACTGCGAAGAGAACGGAAGTGTTGTGACCAGCAACAGTAACGCGGGCAGTGCACATACCAAGTACCGATGTTCGACTTCCGTTAGCAACTCGAACAGTAGAGAACATAGCTGGTGTGAGAACTTTTTTCAGGCGAGATCGAAGTGTAGAACTCATAAGAGATACTTGGGCACCAGTGTCAATTAGAGCAGTAACGGCGTGGCCATCAACGAACACCCGAAGTAAATTGCGTCTTGAAATTGTAGCCGGTTGAGGGTTTTCGTTCCGAGTCGTCAACGCAGCGCCACCTCCAGGAGCTGCACTCGTCAGTTTCCCGGGGATTGGCCAGAATAAGCCGGTGACGGAGAGCGGCGGCGTTGAGGGGTGCGTGACGGCCGACCCTGAGGTGACGGCGAGCGGCTTGACCAGTTTCTTTGGGCGACGACGTCAGCGTAGGACGGTTCGGAGCGTGGAGATGAACGGCGAGCTGAAGAGTCCTGAATATGGTCATCCGAAAAACCGGGTTGCGAATAGTGTCCACGGTCCTGACGGCGGTCGACATTACGAAAGCTTGGCCGGAAATATTCCCTGTTGCGACAATGGCGGGAGATGTGCCCAACTCGAGAGCAAGAAAAACAGATGGGTCTATCATCGTGCGTACGCCACTCAGATGGATTTCGGTAGCGTGGTGGAAACCGAGGAGTCGAAGCTGCCGCAGCGACAAGTGGGGCAGAGTGGTGGTCAGCGTTGTGGACAGGAGTGCTCATGGGCTGCGGCTGGGGAACCTGGACGCCCAGGTTAGCAAACTCCTGGCGTACGACGGCTTGAATGAGCGAGACTGTTGCCCAGTGGTCTTGCGCAGGGGGCTGATGGGAAGCGGGTGCCATGGCTTCCAGCTCCTGGCGAACAATCCTTGCGATATTGGCAGGAGGCGCAAGTGAACGGGGCGCTGCAGAATCCTCGCAAGACGAAGTCGCAGCAGTGTTCGGTAGTCTCGCGATGTGGTGGGTGATTCGCCTGCTTTTTGCTTGTTCAAATCGTCGGCATTCGGATATGATGGAGTCGACAGTGGTGCAGTTCTTGCACATTAGTATGTTGAAAGCATCATCAGCAATGCCTTTCAACACGTTGCTGATCTTGTCCGCCTCGGACATGTTTTTGTCCGTCTTCCGGCACAGTGCCAGTACGTCTTGGATGTACGTGACGTACGACTCCGTCGATGATTGAACACGCGACGCGAGGTCCTGCCTGGCTGCCATCTGACGAGCAACTGACCGACCGAACAAATCGCGAAGCTTTTGCTTGCATGTGTCCCAGCTGGTTAATTCTTCTTCATGCGTCTCATACCAGGCGCGTGCCGTACCCCTTAGGTAGAACAGAATATTTGCCAGCATAAGCGTTTCGTCCCACCTGTAGTGCTTGCTGACGCGCTCGAATAATGCGAGCCATTCTTCGACGTCTGTGCTGTCCGTCCCGGAAAACGTGCCAGGGTCGAGAAGATGGGGGAGGAATCACATGTGATGGAGCCGGCGCGGATGGCGAGGCCTGAGTGCCAGTTTCAGGCATCGCGGCTGGAGAAAGCTGGCGTCCACTGCGGAGTTCCAGAGCCGGGTTGTGTGAAGAACCCGCACCTTCCACCAAAAGATGTTACGGGGAAAATGTATTCACCGAGAGCTGGTCTTGCTAATGGCTAAAAGAGCGCACAGTCATGCAGGCCAACGGGAGAAGCTCGAGAGTCCAACCCACTACAACCACGTTGTCGTCTTCTTCATTTGGGTGCCAATTCAGCTGTGCCGGCGTGACAGTTTCATACACGTATCAATATCTTTACAGCTAGACAAAGGACTGTTAAACTTTATGCACCGGCGTGGACGGCTACTGATGCATTTCCATCTTCACGAATAACGTTCAAGACACTGAATAAATGGTATATCAAAACCGCGCACAGCATATGGTAAGTCCTAGAGCAATGGATGAATCAACAGCCACATTATAAACACTGGTACTTTGAGACCGTCAGCGCTGAGGACAGGACGGGATCTACTATATTGTTTTCAACGCTTGGGCAGCTCATTCCGCTGATCGTTTTTCTCGAAGACCAATGGTACAGCTTGGTAAAAAGGGGAAAGAAATCGACGAATGGGACCAAAGTGGAGAAAGAGAGCACTTTCTCACCGTTTTCTTTGCGCTTTTACTGACCACGTGCTTTTCTGTACCATACTGCAACATGACTGAATATTTTGAAGATAAAGCGTCAGATACCTCATCTTATGTCCTAATTCAATATGGGCGTCCCGCGACAGTGGCCTCAATCCGAGCGTGTCAAACTAGAGTCAACCCGAAATACAAAAAATTATGAAGTGATGACATTATTATAAGAGGTCACGTGACTTCACTTTGACATCATAACAACGTCCCATAACGTGAAACCACGGGGTGATGACCTATCAGTCATAGAGGCAGTTCGAAAGCAGCTTAAATGCACGAAGATGGTAATTCTTTCGATTCTTGATGCATTGCGAAACCCCGTTAGGCACAGAAAGCTTTCAAGGGGGGTAAAAGAGAAACAATGGCAATGGCTAAAGAAAAAGAAGCTCAATTTAGCCCTGGAGTCACCTTTAGCAAATACACTATAGTATACCCTGATGCAACCGCCCCTCCCCCTATAAAAGATGTTGTCATTCTTTGAAGGGGCTGTTGCCAGCGTGATGCCAGTACTTCCCGCAGCACCGTATGAAGCGATGAAACGCCGTCAGCTCAAATATAGCAGCCACGCCGCTCTAAACGCCACATATATCTTCACAGTAAGGTGGTGAAAGCTCGCATCAATGCATGTCAATGCATAGGGACCGGAAATTTTCTTTCTTTTTGTGCAACAAACCCACCAGGCCGTATGAAGAGTGGGCCTTTGATAGTGGCTTAGACTATTTTAGTGCAGATAGATCTTGTTACAACTTCCTGATAAGAAAGTTTTCGTTATATCTATGCTAGTTTGAGTACTCCCATTCTCTGCAGCATACTTTGAGATGATCTTCGAAAAGTCAGAAGCGCTAATTTATGACAATAATAAGGTATTGAAAACAACTGCGTTCAGTCAATTGATATCACATGAAACCTACGTTTCATGAGATCGCTTTAATGATAAAGGTAATAATAAAAGGTAATAAAACAGAAAACAGACGACAGCTGTACGGCTGTCCAGTTGTCGTCTGTTTTCTGTTTTTTTAGTACTTGCACAGCTGTCGTCTGTTTTCTGTTTTATTTTACTACGCAATCAATTGTGCCATGAATGACATGCCCAACAGCAACCCTGTGCACAGCCGGGAGGCCCCTACTGCACGCGTAATCCAGAAACGGGCAAGGAAGAATTCGTATTGCACCCGCTCACCAGCTTCTGCCGCAATACGCGGCACCCCTCTTCCTACGACGAAATGTTGACGAGGCGCCGAGCAGTTAAAGGCTTAAAACTTCCTAAAAAAAGCTCTTTTTTGCCCCACACCGAACCGGCAGAGCCAGGAGGCGGTGTCTGGTCGGGAAGAGTGCGTAGTGAAAGGAAGCATACACAGACCGCTGACATCAGAAAGGTAAAGAGGAGAAAGGCGAGAGAGATGAAGGGGCAAGTGGAAGAAAGAGTGCAAGGGGGGCGCCTGGGGGGGAGTCTACTTTATATTCTTTTTCTCATTTTTTCTTTCTTCTTTCCTTTTCCCTTTTCTTTTCCTTTTTCTTCTTTTTATCTTTTTTTTCTTTTTCTGTCTTTTTGCTCACTCCCGGTGATTTGAGATTGTATAAAGCTGAAAACCAGCAAACTGTACTGTGAAGAGGTTTATTAGTCGGTAACAACAACGGCAAGACAGCGTGAAGAACCGTCCAGCAGAGATCAGCACAGCAGCGAGCCGAAGCACGAGCCGAGAGAGCCGGGCGTTGGCGATGCTGCTCGCCGCAGGCACATCTTCTTCTTCACAATCGCCCCTGCTGAAAGAGGAGACATCCTGGCGACTTAAGAAGTTTCAGGCAGAGGCTCATGGTATGGTTTCAGTCGGAAAACATGGACGATGTCACGTGCGCGCCGGCGCATGTCGTCCGATCTGGAAACTGGCTCAATTAGGAAAATGACTGGAAAGGTTTTCTCCAAAACGGTGTAAGGCCCCTCGTACCGGGGGACAAGTTTCGAGGAGAGTCCCGGTGTTTGGTGTGGAAATGCGAGCCACACAAGAGACCCTGGGGCATAGCTGGGATCTGAAAGGGCGGTGCTACGGTGTTCCTTCTGGCGTTGCTGCTCTTTTGAGGTGAACGCACGGGCGAGCTGGCGGCACTCTTCGGCTTGTCGAGAAGCATCGGAGACAGGTGGGCACTCGGAAGCATCAAGACGGTAGGGTAGTAGGGTGTCGATTGTATGGGAAGGCTCGTGTCCATAGAGAAGAAAGGTGAGAATCCCGTGGTGGTTTGAACTGCGGTGTTATATGCGGATGTGACGTATGGTAAAACATGGTCCCAGTTGCTATGATCAGATGCCACGTACATTGACAGCATATCACCCAGCGTGCGGTTGAACCATTCCGTTAGCCCGTTAGTCTGCGGGTGGTATGCTGTCGTTTTCTGATGAATGACGTGGCATTCCGAAAACAGAGTTTCGACGACCTTGGAGAGGAAAGCGCGGCCTCTGTCACTAAGTAGCTCTCGAGGTGGACCATGTCAAAGGATAAAGCGACGTAAAATGAAAGAGGCGACATCCTGAGCAGTAGCGTTCGGCAAAGCGGCTGTTTCGGCGTAGCGTGTCAGGTGGCAAACTGCCACTATAATTCACCGATTACCATTTATTGTCAATGGAAGGGGGCCGTAGAGGTCAACGCCGACGCGATCAAATGGCTTGGCAGGGCATGGAAGTGGCTGCAATGCGCCAGTAGCACGTGGCAGTGTTGGTTTGCGTCGCTGGCAGTCAGGACAGCACTGCACGAATTAGCGTACAAAATTTTACATGCCGCGCCAATAATAGCGACGGCGAAGGCGTTCATATGTTTTGAACACTCCGGCGTGGCCGCATTGCGGATCGTCGTGAAGAGAGGCGCATACTTGCGATCGTAAAGTGCGTGGAATGACCAGCAGCCACCGGCGGCCATCGGGAGTGTAGTTGCGTCGATGAAGGAGTTGATCGCGGATGGCGAAATGGAAAGCTTGACGTCGGAGGGATCGAGATACTGAAAGGTTGGGCGTGCCAGATAGATATTCGATGAGAGAGGCGATCCACGGGTCACGACATTGTTCGGTGGCAATCAAGCCGAGGTTTAGCGATGACAAGGTTTCGAGGCGAGTGTTTCCGCACGTCGGATCTGGTGATAAAGGTGAGCGGGACAGGGCATCAGCGTCAGAGTGTTTGCGTCCGCAGCGCTATACGACGCGAATGTCGTACTCCTGGATGCGGAGTGCCCATCGCGCAAGGTGGCCAGAAGGGTCCTTCAAGGTGGAGAGCCAGCAAAGCGCGTGGTGATCAGTTACTAGATTGAACGGGTGGCCGTATGAATATGGCCGGAATTTTCCAAGCGCCCACACCAGAGCCAAACACTCTTTTTCTGTCACGCTGTAATTAGTTTCGGCTTTTGTCAGAGTGCGGCTAGCGTAGGCTACAACGTATTCTGAATAGCCGTCCTTTCGTTGAGCAAAGACAGCGCCTAGCCCGACGCCGCTGGCGTCGGTGTGCACTTCGGTAGGAGCCGTCGGGTCGAAGTGGCGAAGAATAGGTGGGGAGGTGAGCAGACGGCGTAGAGTAGTAAAGGCAACGTCACATGCAGGGGACCAGGAGTACAGGTTCACATCACCGCGAAGAAGCTGGGTTAATGGTGACATGATAGATGCAAAATTGCGAACAAAGCGCCGGAAATACGAGCATAGGCCTACAAAACTGCGAAGTTCTTTCATGGTCGTCGGTTTGGAAAATTCTGCGACTGCTCGAAGTTTTGCCGGGTCAGGTAATACGCCGTGTTTGGACACGATGTGGCCCAGTATGACAAGCTCGCGTGCAGCGAAGCGGCATTTTTCCAGGTTAAGCTGCAGGCCAGCATTGGTCAGGCAAGTCAAAACGTGCCTGAGTCGAAGGAGGTGCGTAGGAAAATCATGGGAGAAATCCACGACATCATCGAGGTAACAGAGGCACATATTCCACTTGAGGCCACGTCGCGTATTATCCATAAGACGTTCAAACATGGCAGGCGCGTTACAAAGCCCAAAGGGCATGACGTTAAACTCGCATAGTCCGTCTGATGTAATAAATGCCGTGTTTTGGCGATCGGCTTCAGCCATTGGGACTTGCCAATAGCCAGACCGCAAATCTAGCGACGAGAAAAATTCCGCTCCGTGAAGGGTGTCGGTGGCGTCATCAATGCGCGGCAAAGGATAGACGTCCTTGCGGGTTATCTTGTTCAAACGACGATAGTCCACGCAAAATCGGATAGATTCGTCTTTCTTACGCACGAGGACGACAGGAGACGCCCAACGACTGTGAGATGGTCAAATGACGTCTCTACAAAGCATATCTTCGACTTGATCGCTGATGACGTGGCGCTCTTCAGCGGAGACACGGTACGGTCTTTGACGCAGTGGCTGGTGTAGGCCGGTGTCAACATGATGTTTGACTTGTGACGTGCGGCCCAGTTGAGGCTGCGACACATCGAAAAAACTCCTGAACTCTCGCAGAAGATCCAGCAGGTCGGCATGTTCGGTGGGAGTCAGAGTGTCGGCAATGGCGCTAGAAAACGTATCCTTGGAGGACTCCTCGAGTGCCGATAGTGATTTTGGGTGGTCGCAGTAGTCATCCGGGACATCAACCAAAGCCGAAGGGTCGAGATCCTGCACGCCGCCGAGACATTCCCCCGCAAGCAAAGTGACAGGTGTGGAAAGCGGATTGCTTACGAACATATTGCTTCTTCCGGCGGCAAGGTCAATTGTTGGGAAAGGCAGTGGCAGAGCTCGACGACTCGTGAAGATATCGGAAGGCATAAAAAGGCATGTAGCGTCAGTGTAGCCATTGCATGAAACGGGAACAAGGGCAAAATTTCCAGGTAGAATATCGGTATCTTCATGAACGAGCAACTTCGTCGGCTGATAAGGAGCGTCAAGTAATGGGACATCACACACGGGTGAAAACTCAACTTCGGCGCGAGCGCAGTCGACGACGGCATTATGGCGGAATAGGAAGTCACACCTGAGGATGACGTCATGCGAACAGACAGCGAGAACAATAAATTCAACGATGTAAGGATTGCCTTCGATGGACACTCTTGCAGTGCAGGCTGCGAAAGGCGTTACTTGCTGTTCGCTTGCGGTGTGGAGCGACAGTCCCGAAAGCGGCGTCGTGACTTTGCGCTATAAACGGCAGAAATTAGGAGCAATAACAGAAACAGCTGCGCTGGTGTCCACAAGGGCGAAAGTACAATAACCTTCAACAGTTACTGCGACCACGTTAGCAGGAGAGGGGCGAGGACTTAGACAGTTCGAAAACGGCGAAGTTCTTGCCTCTTGAACTGTGGTGCTTTGTTTTCCTGTTCGGAAGGTCCGGGCCGGCGACGCATGGGGGAGGGTGATCGCCGACGAGGAGATGGTGCGCGCTGCGGCTGGAAGTCTAGGTGGTCAGTAGGGACATAGCGAGGTGACGAGACCGGCCCGTATTGGTCGAAGGGCTGGCTGCCGGGTTGCGACGACCGGGCATAGTTGCCGAACGTCTGAGGTCGAAGGCGGCAGTAGCGGGCAACGTGTCCGGGAGTGAAGCAGGCGTAGCAAATCGGTTGGTTATCGGGAGTCCTCCATGAATTGGCGACTGGTGGTGCCGCCCAAGGTGTAGTACAAGCAGCCGGGTGTGCGCACTGTGAGCGCGTGGTGTAGGGCAGTTGCGGAAGCCTACGCACAGCGTCTGCACATGTGAGCGGGGTGGCTACGGGCTGCATCTCTTGCGAACAGGCGACAGGAGGAGCCACAGGCTGCGCTGCATACGTTAGGGGTACGGTCACAGGCTGAATCGCTGGCGGATAGGCGACAGGGCACCTACCGGCTGTGCGACACGCGGGCAGTGGACACGGCTAGATAGAGGCGGCTCGTAGTGCACCAGGAGAACAGCTTGTGCAACCTCTTCTGATACAGCAGTGCGAAGCGGGGCGGGTAGACGGGTGGTGGTCTCGTGAGCAAAAGGCACTAGAGAAAGTTGGCGGGCGACTTCCTCACGGACGAAGGCTCGGACTTGCTGAAGCAATGGTGAATTGTCGGGCATGGTGTCGAAACTGGACAGCGACTCACCACCACGCTGAGGTTGTCGAGTCATAGAGCATTGCTTCTTCAACTCGTCATAGCTCTGACATAAGCTGACGACTTCAGAAACTGTGCTCGGATTTCTAGCCAAGAGCATTTGAAATGCGCCATCATCGATGCCCTTCAGGATGTGTTTGACCTTGTCCGACTCGGGCATGGTGTCATTCGCGCGTCGACAAAGGTCGACGACATCCTCAGTATAGCTGGTGAAATTTTCGCCAGTTTGCTGAGAGCGGACGCGCAAGCGCTGTTCTGCCCGCTGCTTGCGGACAGCCGGCCGACCAAACACTTCAGCACATAACGTCTTGAAGACGCTCCATGTGGGAATGTTGTGTTTGTGGTTGTTAAACCACAATTCTGTGACGCCGGTGAGATAAAATATGACATGGCCGAGCTTGTCGGCTTCATCCCACTTGTTATTGGTGCTCACCAGCTCGTAGTGCTCAAGCCAGTCTTCCACGTCGGTCCCATCCGCACCGCTGAAAACCTTCGGGTCCCGTAGCCTAGGACGGCCGGGGCAGTTGAACTGGGGCGACGATGCAGATGGGTTGGCGTTGTCAGTCATGACGGGCGGTAGCGTGCGGCTTCGCAGTTCCCGGGTGTAGTGACGGGGATGAACAGCACTCTCCACCAAATGTGACGAGGTTTATTAGTCGGTAACGACAACGACAAGACAGCGTGAAGAACCGTCCAGCAGAGATCAGCACAGCAGCGAGCCGAAGCACGAGCCGAGAGAGCCGGGCGTTGGCGATGCTGCTCGCCGCAGGCCCATCTTCTTCTTCACAGTACCTTCAATCCTGATGAGGGCCAGACTTTGTGCCGAAACGTCGAAATAAACCACGTTGTGACCGCTCGTGGAGGATCTACATGAATATATATATATATATATATATATATATATATATATATATATATATATATATATATATATATATATATATATATATATATATATATATATATATATTGATGATATCTAAGAGACAATAATGCCAAGTAAATTATAGGGGAAGGTGTTAGAACGAATGTAATGTAAATAAAAAGAAAGAAAAGTGGGAGCAAAATAACTTGCCGTGAGCGGGAACCGAACCTACGACCTCCGAATAACGCGTTCGATGCTCTCAAACTGAGCTATCATGGCGGCAATTGCTTAAGCCACTTTGGGGGCTGGAGCAATAGCCGCCGTGATTTTAAAACTATTGTTTTAAAATTTTCATTTCTTACACGAATGATAAACTAATAGAACGCGCTCCCATTAACATGGCTACATACCGCTGAACTTGTAGAACGAATGGCTAAATAGGGCAAAAAGTTATCCTCTTTTTTATGTTCAGAATTCGTGGTGTACTTTGTTGTGCATAGGCAATCAAATTTTTTCTTTGTTGTATACTGAAGACTGTGGTCTTTTCTGTCAGCCCATACTTTATTGCCTATAGGCACAGAGCACGCTGTTGTAGTTGTTCTACCAATCAGTCAATTTACTTTTTGTTTTTCTCCTACACACTATTTAAGGACTATAGTCTTTCTTGGGCACCTTTGACGCCAAAATTTTTATCTGTCTGTCTGTCTGTCTGTACTTTTGTCTGTTTGTCCACTTTTGACAGCATCAGGTATTTGAAACGGCCAACCCCATCCGGAGCGCCCACATATGTTGCTCAAGATTCAGCGTTCATACTTGTGCAATTGTCGATTAAAAAGCAATTATTGCGCATGTCTGAGGCACCAAAACAACACGTATATATTCTGCATGTGCACCTTTTAGTAGAAAAGGCATGCATAAGTAATTTTAAGGCCTTTAGCGCTTATCACGCTGCGCTGACCATGCAACGCTTGCGCGTGAAGGTGAGTGTTTCCAACGCTTTGCTAAAACGAGACGGTGGTGGCACCTACCCATCACCTTGTGCTCTACACCTTATCACCTCTGAGACGGCCGCGCACACCCGTCTCAGAGCCACGCGCTTTGATATTGAAAAAAAAGGCAGAATATCCATGGAGTGAATGATGGAGTGGGGCAAAGCATCCGTCTGTCCACTCATTCTCGCTTTCGTCCGTTCATGCGTGCGTCTGTGTGGCCGCCCGTGCATCCATCCGCCCGTCCGTGCGTGCGTCTGTTCATGCATCCGCACGTCCATCTGTGCATTCCTCCCTGCGTTCGCCCATGCATTCACTCCTGCGTCCATCCATGCATCCATCCGGCCGTGCAGGCATCCGTGCGTCTATCCATGCATCTGTCTGTGTGTCCGTTCGTCCACCTATTCAACACTCCAAGTACAACCATGTCGCATCTTTTCATCATATATTCCTCATTTAGCAGCACCGCCATCCAGCGGACATTTCAAGGACTGAACGAGAGGAGGCACACGCACACTTTTTTACGGCTTGCGCTTAGTGTCTATTTCCCACCTTTAACCACCTCAAGTTCATGGTATTCATGGTTCACTGTATTCATGGTACTGCGGACCAACGCTCGCTAAACCTTTCTAAAACCAAGGTGGTTACGCTCAGCGAGGATAACTTAGCCACCCTTTCCTGTCAGACAGTGCTCAATGTACATGCCAATGGCTGATAAAAAGGAATGAAAGACAGGAGAATTCGGCTTTTAGTTAACGCGCACGCTGCGAATTTCTTATTGTTCAACAACGCACAGAAGAAATCTCTCACCGGCACCACCTTGGAGGTCTCGTTACACACAGTTTACACACTACTACTATGACTACGAGGAATGAACAGGTGCCGCTATAAGGAGCTTCGCCCCTAAAAAGAAAAAACTGCCAGTTCACGCTCATGTCTCACTTGTGACGTGACTTGATGCGTTCGTGTGCCTCCGCTGCCCGCTCGAGGCACTCTAACGCAGCGCCTCCAGAATATGATTCACCGATTTTTTGAGCAGAGCATCAAATAAATGTTTTGTTCACTCTCTCCACATGCAAGACTATCGTCTTTCGACGACATTTGTAGATTAAATGCAGATACGGGGCCGATTTGTTTTGTTCTTGCTGCTGTAACTATGGTTGGCGTTTAAGCATTTGTATATATAAATGCATGCACATTTTCTCGTTGTATCATTACAAGACGTTTATTATTATTACCAATGTTTGTATTCACTCCTCCTTGTGCCATAAATGGGCCTGCAGTATTTCACAATTAAAACAAAATGAATAATGCTGTATAACGCCCACTTGGTACACCTCAATTATAGCGTCTCAGTCGAATCTGAGACGCTATAATCAGTGATTAGTTTCAGCGTTTGCATTTTGGCTACATTACCATGGCCATAGAGTGTCAGAAATAATGCCCTTGCCATTAGTGGGTCCGGCAGCGGCATGATGGGCAGTCGCTACAGTGTCTTCTGCTTCATTTTGCAGATTGCCGCCAGTCTGGGAAACCACTATCTCCACTTGCATGCCCCTTCCAAAAGCCACCTTTGCAACGCGCCCTTCAAACGGCATGACGAAGCCTTCAATAACAGCACGTGCGCCAAATCATCGACTCTCTGGGACGTGCCCGCTGCCACGTGGTGCTCGCCCGTCGGCTGGTCCATGATCAGCTGGCCAAATTGCACACGGCGTGGGACGGCAGCGACACCTACCTGGAGGCAAACGGACATAAAAGCATCGTCGCCGACGCTACCCTTCAGTGGGTCCGGCAGCGGCATGATGTGCAGTCGCTACAGTGTCTTCTGCTTCATTTTGCAGATTGCCGCCAGTCTGGGAAACCACTATCTCCACTTGCATGCCCCTTCCAAAAGCCACCTTTGCAACGCGCCCTTCAAACGGCATGACGAAGCCTTCAATAACAGCACGTGCGCCAAATCATCGACTCTCTGGGACGTGCCCGCTGCCACGTGGTGCTCGCCCGTCGGCTGGTCCATGATCAGCTGGCCAAATTGCACACGGCGTGGGACGGCAGCGACACCTACCTGGAGGCAAACGGACATAAAAGCATCGTCGCCGACGCTACCCTTCAGTGGGTCCGGCAGCGGCATGATGTGCAGTCGCTACAGTGTCTTCTGCTTCATTTTGCAGATTGCCGCCAGTCTGGGAAACCACTATCTCCACTTGCATGCCCCTTCCAAAAGCCACCTTTGCAACGCGCCCTTCAAACGGCATGACGAAGCCTTCAATAACAGCACGTGCGCCAAATCATCGACTCTCTGGGACGTGCCCGCTGCCACGTGGTGCTCGCCCGTCGGCTGGTCCATGATCGTCGAGACCAATCCCGGGCCCGCATCCAAAACTGAACAAATGTTACTAGAATTGCTAGCTGGGCAAACACGTATTAGCGAAGATATATTAGCACTCACCACAAGGGTTGCAGCGTTCGAAGCCCGTCTAACAAAGTTGGAGTCTAGTGTCTCTGATAATAACGATCTTGTGAAACGTGTACCGGAAATGGAGATTAAAATGAACGATCTAACTAAAACAGCGCACACACTTAATCGCAAAAACGACGACTTGGAAAATCGATCACCACGAAACAACCTTGTAATACATGGATTGCAGGAACCACGTGATGAGAAACCCGAGCAGCTACTACCGTCGGTCGTGAACCTTATATCAACGAAGCTTGATATTGAATGTGACAATATCGAACGCTGTCATCGCCTCGGAACACGCAGAAGCGACAGTCCAAGGCCAGTAATTATCAAGCTTCTCGATTTTCGAACCAAAACCGAGATCTTAAGCAAGGCTAGCAAATTAAAAGGAACGAATATCTTCATCAACGAAGATTTTTCAGTCAGGGTTCGACAAATCCGCAAGGAACTATGGCAACACTCTGCTGACCTAAGAAAAGTAGCCGAAAAAGTACGCCTACAGTACGATCAGTTAGTAATTGACAGTGTTCGCTACGTCTGGGACGACGTCACAAAGTCAGTTATTGAAGCGTCTAGCAATCGTGTTCCCCGTAGCAATGAATGACTTTCCGAAAGCCAGCGTAACTTAGTGCTTCTGAACGTAAATGCTCGCAGTTTGGTGAACAAGACTGTAGATTTTAATTGGCTCATCCAAACTTACGCACCATCACTAATTTGTGTCACTGAGACATGGTTAAATAATACTATTTCTGAGGCTGAATTCCTACCCCCGGGTTTCTCAGTACTACGTAAAGACAGAGCGGACAGCCGAGGTGGCGGTGTCGCCATCTTCTTAAAGAATAGTTTGAAGTTCTATCCATTACCCGACCTTCCTGAGTCAGAATCTTTATGGTGCAAAATCAGCGTTGGGGGGAAAATAACCGTATTAGGCGTAATATACCGGCCTCCTGGTACTGACCACGTTGTTTTTCCTGCTATTAGTGATTATATACTGAAAAACAGGCTTCACAAATGTAAACTGATTTTATGTGGTGACTTTAATGTACCGCATGTTGACTGGAATTTACTCTTACCCACTGGTCGCGATAGGGCACTCAGTGAAGCTTTAGTTGACCTTGTTGTGTCGTTTGATCTTACCCAAGTAGTCGATGTTCCTACGCGGGAAAATGCCATTTTAGACCTTGTATTCGTAAATGAGGCTGTACAGCAGAATGGATTTGAATGTGAAACAGTGAATGGGGTATCTGACCACAAGGCAGTCCTTCTTAGCTTGAATGTTGCTTGTGAACCCAAACTTCCGACGTACAAAACGGTTCTGGATTTTACTCACGCAGACGACAATTCAATTCTTGCAGTTCTAGCAGCGTCTTTTGATGATTTCTTCTTCAATAGCAACCAATGTCATGTGGACTTGTTAGTTGAGCAGTTTTATAAGATTGTTGAACACTGCATACACACATATGTCCCACAGAAGTGCCTAAAACGAAACCCTCGGCATCCTTGGCTAAACAGAGAAATTATTCAGCTTACTCGGCGAATAAAGCGACTTCGAAGGCATCGTAACACTCTCCTAAATAACCAGCATTTATTGAACTCTCTGAAATCAGAGCTAAGAGAAAAAATGCATGCTGCCCGCAAATTCTACTATGAAAGTTCGTTAACAACCTTTATGAAAAACGACCCATCTAAATTCTGGAAAACTCTTAATCCTGCAGGCCCAACATCTTCCTTACTTATTGTGAACGAGCAGCCCTCTTCGGATCCTTTAACTATCTCGGAAGCGTTCAATGGTTATTTCAAATCAGTGTTTAGTACAGATGATGGTACCAGTCCCGCTTTCGGTCTTGACAGTACATTGCCTGCCTTCCCAGAACTACAGATTAGTTACGCTGGAGTTGTTAATCTACTACTGAACATCGACACAAATAAGAGTGCCGGCGCTGATAACATCCCTAACACATTTTTAAAACGTTACGCTGAATGGAATGCGAGGTATTTAACAGTCATTTTTCAGAGATCCCTTGAAACAGGAATTGTACCGCAGATTTGGAAAAATGCGAAAGTTGTTCCGGTGTTCAAATCTGGCGACAAACAAGTAATTCCAAACTATCGACCTATTTCATTAATCTGCACCTGCTGTAAAATTCTAGAGCACATTATTCACAAACATGTAGTCACATATTTAACTGAAAACAACATCCTCTCCCAAAATCAACATGGCTTTCGTGCAGGATTTTCAACAGTCACGCAGTTGCTGGGGTTTACGCATGACATCGCTTCGACTTTAAATGATCGCGGTCAAGTGGACGCCATTTTTATTGACTACTCGAAAGCGTTTGATACTGTTTGCCACAATAAACTTCTCCTCAAATTAAAAGCCTTTCTGCGCGGCACTCACGGCATTCGCTTGTTATCTTGGCTTTCAGATTACCTAAATTTAAGGCAGCAGTTTGTCGCGTTTAACAATTCGCATTCGTCATCCCTCCCTGTCACATCAGGTGTGCCGCAGGGCTCGGTCCTTGGGCCTCTTCTTTTCTTAATTTATCTCAACGATGTTGTCGAAATAACAAAAAATACAAAGGTCAAACTCCGTCTATACGCCGACGACTGTGTCCTCTATTCTTGTATTAGTACCTCCCGTGACCAAATACAGTTAAATAATGTTTTTTCTTCTTTCCGTACCTGGAGCTCAACGTGGCAAATGGCACTAAACCTTAACAAAACGGTAAGCATGACATTCACAAACAAGAAGGAACCCCTACGTTTTTCCTATGGCCAGAACATGAAGCATGTCAACGAATACAAGTATCTTGGCGTAACCTTCTCACCGAACTTAAAATGGCATAAACATATAAACCTAATCTGCTCGAAAGCGCTCCGAAAATTGGGCTTCTTAAAGCGAACGTTAAAAGATGCAACTCACGAATGCAAACTAACAGCATACAAATCCCTGATACGGCCTGTTCTTGAATACGCCTCCGTTGTCTGGTCACCTCACTGCGCATGCGACATAGCACACTTGGAAGGTGTTCAAAAAAAAGCAATAAGATTCATATATCACCGTTATGATCAGAATTTTTCGCCTTCGTCACACGCTGTACGTCTATCACTCAAATCACTTGAACACAGACGTACTTGTGAGCGTATCGGCACTTTACATAAAATTGTGAACAAGATAATCACCATTGACATGCCCATTTCCTTTTCCAACTCCGTTGCGAACACTCGCAGGTCAAACCCCATAAACATCACACCCTTCATGCCATTTCTAGATTGTTTTAAGTTTTCATTTTTGCCTTTCACAGTGGAATTGTGGAATAATCTGGATGTATCTCTCCGAAAGTTGCCTACCAATAGTTTTTTGAATGAACTACCAAACCATGTGTTTTGTTAGTTTAGTGTGTATTCACTGTTATGGACTCACTCCTGCAATGTCTCGAACTGTGAGACAGCAGTATTTGTAAATAAAAAAATAAATGAAGGCGTAAAAGTTTGTTTTTAGCACAGGACACCGGTAGTAATAAAATCTGATCATGTACCTCATGGCAACGTTTTGATTTAGGGGGATATTTGTTCCGAAATATTCAGTACAAATTGCTCATGAAGCTTCAGTCAATTATTGGAGGAGTACAGACTGGCCGGCAAGGTGTATCAACCAACACGTATAGAAAGCACGCGCGCGAAGAGTGGAAACGAAGTTCTCACGATGACGTCACACGTGAGAAGGTGCCACTCAAAAATCTCGAGCTGAATTGGGTGCGAGGCTAACAGTGCAAAAGCAGGCGCCAGCGTCAGTCTGATGTAATTGGGAGGATCAGTGGCAGCGTCGCTTGTTTTGCGAGAACCACAACGCACTGAAAAAAAGTCAGAATGCATATGCGCTGTAAATAGACCAAGAACATGATTTTGTCTAGTTCTTGACAATAGAGCTTGTCAAGTTCTTGTAAATAGACCAAGAACTTCACTTTGTTGACGCTTATTTTGGTTGGTACAGCGCGAAAACAGTCGGAGGAAACAACAGTGACAGAAAAAAGCATTGAATTTTTTTTTAACCTATAGAAGGTGCTCCAGCTGCTTTTATACGGGGTATCGAAGCATCAGTACACCATCACCTCATTTATCTGTGAGAGATCTTTCATTTATGAGTTAAAATTTTTATGCATAGGGACAGTCACAGATGTGTTGTCGCGCATGTATGTGGATCTTGCAACCTATATAAAATCGGCTGGAGCACTCACTATATCTTCAGTTGAATGGCAGCGCTCTTTCCTGTCTTTGTTGTTTCTTCTTTGTGCTGTTGCATTGTAACTACAATATCAGTCGCTGTAATGCTTATTGAATGAAAAGATTTGAAAGCTTCCGCTGTGCGTTTCACAACACTTCAAAGATGAGCAATATGCAGTATCTGTCTTGTAATATGTTTTATATGGTGGGCCAGTGGTGGGTGACATTGTGCTGGATGTACGCCACAGAGCTCTACGTCAGTGTTTACACGTGTCCTCAAGGGTAAAAAAAGCTGTGTGAAGTGTGCAACACAAAATACTTCTATACTATTTGTATCGCTGTATCTGTATAATGGGATACGTTTTTGGCAAAGGAATCTCCCAAGTATTCCGTTGCTTCAAAAGCAAATGCATCTCTGCACTTTAGGGTTACAACCCACGTATTTCGACGTGCGTATTTTGGGACACTTTTCCGAGTAAATAAGTCTACCCGTGCGTCATCCTCACCCAGAATAGTGGTTTGTTCTTTAAAATTGTTGAAGTGTATTGTTGAAGTTACCTTAAACATTCATTTTTGGGTGAAATTACAATTTTCCAAGGCGTATCAGGCGTGCATCGGCAATTTTCTGTTAAGAGAAAGGACATTGTACACAAATATACGTATTATGAAACTGTACGCTTATTTATTTACAGCTCAAGCAATGGTACAAGCGTCGGAAGTTTTCTTCATCCTTCAGCCAACTGTGTGGTCTTGTTTGCATCATAATTGCATGCAAGGACCGTAAGGGCGCGTGCTCTCATCGACCCTACTACCACCACCCGTGGCCATAGCCGCCACCGCCGCCTCCACCACCACCGCCACCTCCTCCGCCGCCGTAGTGTCCGTGGTGCTTATGAATCACGTAAATATGGTGGTGTCCGTGTCCGCCTCCTCCGCCGCCACCTCCACCACCGCCACCGTAGCCATGATGGTGGTAATAATGACCGGCTTCCACAGTGAACACAGCAAGCACTGCTGTTAGCACCAGCAGACAAACCTGTTTGAAAGAGGGATGCAAAGTATAACCGGACGTAAATATCTGGACAGTGCACCATGAATTCGTCGTTTTGTGATTCAGAATTTCTCGAGGAATGACTTTTACCTGTAATTTTTCTGCCCAGCAGCAAAATATAGTACAACCTCAGGCTTAACTAATTGCATTCATTCTAGGAAGGCACTGCTTAGCAGAAAGTGATTTATTCCCCAAAACGTGAATTAACGGCACTTGCAAGTGCCTGCAATGTTCGTTTCATAATTTTGCAAAAGATTGGTTTCGTAAATGCATTACACAATACTATCCTGAACAAGAGGATACAAAGTGGACGCTTCGGTAGGTTGGAATGCGTGATTAGATACGCTGTTTTATCGGCAGTGGTATTCTAAATGTGCTACAAGGTGTGAAAACGCTAGAGGCCCATGTGCTTAGTTTTAGGTGCACGTTAAGAAACTCCAGGGGGTACGAATTTTCGGAGCCCGCGACTGCGGCTTCTCTCATATTCGTATGCTGGTTGTAGAACGCTAGAACCTATAATTCCTATTATTAGTCAAATAGCTTTACATAAACATGAACAAGTGTTTCAGGTAGGTTCACCACCGTTTCGATGGGTGGACTTGTTGGAGCCAAAAGCTGATTGTAATCAATTATGTGCAACTTTTTAATATGAGCTTGTTGCTTGATGTGATGTCAAGGACTGAACAATTACATTGCGCAGCTGCCAAAAACACATCCCCTTATTGAAACGTTGGGAAGCAAATGACAAGCTTTCTGGTTTATGCGACATAATTTACACAATTGTTTGGCACTTTACAGAAGAAACAGCTTGCTAATAGCTTCGCTTTAGCATTGTGAAATGATGTTGCTTTGGTACTTTGAAATGAACTGCAATAAAGGAGTCAGGTATAATAGGACGCCTAAGATACGTTAATAGATCATGGCCATCAGGATCATGGGCCTCAATTTTAGGTTTATTGACGGGCTTAAAACGGGGCTATTCAAGGGGTTTATTGAGGCAGGCTAAAATATAAGTATGCTCGCGACCATCCCTACTACGTTACATTCCGAAGACTACATTGATAAAGGCCGTTCTCTGGCTTGCAATCTAAAAATGTTGGTTTCACTTAACGTATACTTTGCGTTCCAAAGATCAATACGTACCACCACCTTCATTATGATCAGGATCTTTTCTAGTTCTTGCTCGCTTGTTGTTGAAAGCGATTGTTCAGTGCTGATCTGGCAGTCTGTGCCTCTTATATACCCCGCTGCTACACTTCACAGAGCACACTAAACCTGTTTCATTTTATTGTTATTAAAAAAAATGTCATTACCATTGACCGTGCTTGTTACAAGACCACCTTTGCTATTACGAGAACGCACACAAGTGAAACGAGTTGTTGGCTCGCTTCGTGAATTGTTACAATTAGGCAGGTGCCCTCGAACGTCGATGCGCGAAATGCAGGTCATCAAAATCGTCTCTCCGCTTGGTTGCCCATTACCCAAAAATGTGTGCTCTTGGCTGCTTGTCGTGGGCAAATAACTGTGGTGCTCGTATGTCGCCATGAAATTTATTCCCAGTCGCACCTCACGTAATAAATAAAACATAATATTTAAAAGTGCACATATGGGATTTTAAATATTTCATGCGTCTATACATATTTTTCAGGATGGGTCCAAGTGCCCCCATCTTGAGTGATAAGTTGCAGTTTTGTATTTGTAATTATTCACAAACAAAACAGTGACACTGTGAACTCGCAAGCACGAAAACGCTTGGTCCGGTACTTCGAGAATTTTATGAATATTATCTTACGAAATGTCGTATTACGGCATACAAGACCAGTACAACCATAGCGTATCAGTAAAAAAAGGTGGCATCCACGAATAGAAAATAAAAGCTTGTATAGCCACAGTAGTACAGTAAATTTGCTTAAGCGTTTTTGCTGGTTTATACGGCATTTCAAAGTGTCGGCAAACATTGCAACTGCATGCTCACCCAGTTGTTTTGTTTTTTTAAGTGACAATTCATAAAGAAAATTTTAATCTACGTTGAGTAAAGTCTGTATCAAATTAATCTGCGAAAGATTGTTGATCAAGACATCATGTTTGCGAACACGATAAGACTTTCATTTAGGGCTATTTTTTTTACATTCTCTTGAAATTCAGTATGTGCTCTTCAAAATCCAGTGGTTATTTTCTCTTTGCGTTACGATCTTGCGCGTGACCATTTATTCTTTTTGATTTCGGCTACGATGTCCTTTACAGCCGTTTGTTCAATGATGCACTATGCTCTCTTTTAGTCCCTTCGGGTTACGCCTATCATTTTCCTTTCCTGTGCTCACTGCGTCGTCCCCAACCTATGTTGAGCCCTCCTTTTAATCATCCCCGTTTCTGCTATGTAGGTAAGTAACGTTAAGATACAACTGTTATACATCTTCCTTTTAGGGCTAGTGGCAGATTGCCATTCATAATTTGAGAGTGCTTACCAAATGTGGTCCACCCCATTCTTACTCTCTAGTTATTTTAATCTCGTAGTTTGGCTACGCGGTTGCTACACGCCTTTAGATACTCTTCTACAACGTCCAGTGCACTGCTACCTATCAAAAACCACTGTTCTTTTTCGATGTGGTTATGCAGTGACATTAATTTCGTTTTCTTCAGAATAACTTCAAGATCTACTTACTTGTTCTCTTTGTCTAATTCTGTAACGATCAATTTCAGTTCATTCCCTTAGTTATTAAGCAACGCAATATAATGTCATCTGGTACACTACATTAACTGGTATTCTTAACTCTTCCCATTCTAGGCCTCCGAAAACCTTCTGCGGCACGCCATCAAGCGGGTGGTGGAGGGCAGAAACTTAAGAGTGACTGGCGGAACATGGGGTAGCCCTTTGTCTAGCAGGGAGCTTAGTCAGGCTGATAATTAAAATTAACATGCTGTTTTTTCAGTTATCACATATTAATCAATCAAAGCATATTTAGGAATATATGCCATAACCAGTGGGAAATAGGGAAGAATACTAAGCGGCACAGGCACTATCAAGAGGTAACGACAGGAGACGTATAATCGCTCATGTGCATCAAGGTGAGACATTTCAATTAGATTATAGAACTGTTCGTTTACTATAGCAGTTATTTAATTTTAGTTTCCTTTATGATTCTATGAATTTGTTAGATTTTGTAGCATTTGAAGATAAAGAGTAATCTAGCCGTGATTTATCGTTCCATTTAAAGTAGTTTTTGTGAAATTTTTCCTGTAAAATGAACTGTAAATTTCTGTAAGAATAATAAAGTTTTCTGTAAAAATAACAAGAATGTTGTTGCTTTTCATCACCCGTGATTTTCATTAAGTATCTATTATTGGAAAATTGTGTGGATGCTACACTGAAATTTTGTTCCCACATAAAACTAGTGGGATGTGTGTACACTTAGGGTTGCCTGTGAAAGTGTTTTATTTAAATGTACAGAAGTGTTTGGAACAAATATGCTTGCACCGGCTGATCCTTGCCGTTTGAAAACAACGCCTAAAACAAAAAAAATGCCTAAAACAAAAAAGTGAAAAATAGAAATAACGCATATTGAGTCACCGAAAATGACACCAGATGTGAAAACAGAGTAAAGTGCAGCAGTACGAGTTACAAACATTCAATGAACCATATAGCTTTGTAGAGTGAATTAACTGGGACTCATATAGAATCATACATTTTGTTTCTATAGCTTGTGTACATATAGTGTGTGTACATATAGCTTGTATAGTTTGTGTACATATCGACCCAAACGCAATCAATAATGCGTACGTGAAATATACAATGGCAGCATTGCACATTTTTGAACGCAAGACGTTTACACCGTTCATGTGTTTTCGGATGTGCTGAAGCCTATTAATTGCGTAATTTTTACATAAAAAGTTCAAGACAACAAGTGCTCTTTTCAAAACACCTGCCGTCAGTCAGGGAAAAATATTTCTTTAGAGTTTAAGGTTCTATACATAAACGTCAGACATTTGCTTGTAATACGTTTTGCTGCTGAGCAATCTCCCGTGCTATCGAGGACCAGACAGTGCATGTCTTCGTCAGGCTTTCCATAATAATTTTGTGAACCAGACAAATGTTTTATCTCCTATGAAAATGGTCTCGTTTATTTCATTCTTTAGGCCCAACAATTTTTCTCTTTTACATAAGAAGTGACAGCTGCCTCTTCTCTTGACATTGTATCGCTCCAAGCCTCCGTCTGCGGCCATGCTCTTCTGAACTTGAACCATTTACAAAACCAGGAACCCTTTGGTTCATAAGCCACACACTTTTTGGCGGAAAATAGGTGAACAGAACACGCATTTTTGTCCCCATTATTCCACCCTCTTCTGTGGCCTCTTTTAGCAAGCGTTAGAAAAGCATTAGGCAGAACATGGCTACCGAAATAGAGTGTGATTCAATAAGATTAGTCGATAATTGTTCAATAGCTGTTGCTAAGAAAAAATACAAAAAAAACTCTAGGAACTTTCACAACTTCAACTGTACCTAGCCCCAGACTATATTATTATGTATTTGCTCAGACCTAACAGAAATGATTGTTTTACGCAAGTTTTTCTGTATGCGGAAGTCGAATGTAATATTATAGGACTATTAATATCGAACAGCTAGCTTTTGATAAGACGAAATTATGCCTCTTTCAGTGGCGGACTGCATTAATGGTATGAAGGAGGCCTCATTGAATTTATATTCTTGTGCACCCGATTCGTTACTGCGTTCGCTGCAGTCTTATTAGTAATGTGGGCGCATCGAGCTATCCAATGAAACGCAAATACATTCTTCGTTGCACCTGCTCTGACTTCTCTTTGGACATATGCACAGCCTCCTATTTTAAAACAATCTTAAAAACTTGCAAGTAAAACGCACCTCCTACTGATGGTACAAATTGCATACAGAACTAGAATAAATTATGAAATAGTTGACGAGGTGACACAATAAATTTAAACTATAGGCTCGACTAGTAAGCATGGCGTGAGGAGACCTGTAGAATAGGTAATTGTACCACCCAAACAATGGTTAACATCTGGGCGTAGCGGAGAAAAGATGTATAAATACGATAGATTATATGTTATTGTGCGGGCATCATCATGTTTTTGTTTTCATTTTTATTGCTTAACCAGTGCAAGTATTTCTTTTCTGGGCAGCATCTAAACCATGTAACTACTATCGATTGTGCATATATTAAAGATCGGTAAGTATACTCTACTTTCCTCAACAATGTTGCGAAGTTTGCGTTTATTTCTTCAGCTGAGTGTGACGCTTCCTAGACGTTTTTCATGTAGAGCTAGAAGGCTTAAAACATGGTCGCAAGTTTCGACTCCTTGCACAACAAAAACATGGCGAAGGACGAGCTACAGCGACGGTTATTTGAACAATTCTTAAATACATCGCCGGCCCTTTTGCCAGCATGAGCTGAAGAGAGTGCTTACAAGTTAGCGATGAGCCATGAGCAGCAGGTGAAAATGAGCAATTTACTTTTCTATAAATGGACCGTGAACTTGTCTTGACAAGAAGACTGATCCTTCAATGTTGAGACAGCTAGCCAAGAAAGTCTGTTAACTCGGCAAAATAAGAAGTGAGGATCACTTAACACCATTTTTAAACAATTATTCACTGAACGGACGCTGCAAGCACAATTTGAGCATGACACTCACGCTGCCCAACTCTTCTTTGTCGTTCTTACCTTAAGACCCAAAAGGCCTTGGTTTGACAAGCCCAGGCAGCAGCCGATGCCAATGGGGTCCCGTGCTAGGAATTACCACCTACTAGCTGTGGGTGACGGCCTCTTGTGAAGTGGTCCTTGCAGACCTCCCTTATTGTAAATAAATATAAATGTTCTTACCACCACCACCACGCTGCTCGAATTGTGAGGCATGGAGTTGAATTTTGTCAATAGCGTGTGTTTGTGTCTTTTTCTTTGTGCCAAGCGCTGGTTGTTCAAAGTGCAAGCCCCATTATGACACTTCTCAATAACGCCTTTATGGCGAACTTACCCTCTGTCTTTAGGAAAGGTACTACAACAGCTGCCCTTTCATCCTTGAAAAAGAGTACAAAGCATTACAATCATACATTTTGTCTTGGGTACATTCTTGACGACAGTTGATGGTCTCAGTCTTGGTATCCTTAGACACAAAATATCAATGTATATGGTGTACTTGAGCATTCACTCGCACTGATAGAATCATGTCTTGGAAATACAACTATGTTTACTTGTATTGAAAAAATCGCACCATATTTTTTTTAAAATAAGAGATGTGCTTTCACAAAAAAGTGGTTTCAGCCCACTGTTGTTTTTCCTATTCGTTAACGACTCGGCAAACATATATGACACAGTCTTTCATGTGTGTAGTAGCAAATTCGTCTTTAGATGCATTGTTAAATATGGGGCGTCCAGCCCCTACTTTACAATAAATAGGAATGATAATTTACCGCACTACAACGAAAACAATTTTTTTAAAAGTGAAAGCTTAGGCTTTTGAGGAATAATATTGATTAAATTACTTAGACTACATAATGAACGTGAACTGCCGGGACCATCATTTTTGGTAATTTGAGTTAGGACGCTTGTTTTAATAACCTTTGAATGAACTTTTCGCTAAAGCTTGTTTTACATCTTGGTGTGCCAGTAAAAGCTTCCATATCAGTAAATCCTTATACAAAACGAGGACCCATGGACGGATCTTCAAGAAATCTTTGCCGCACAAGTCCTTACTTCGAATGACTAACTTCGTTCTTCTATATCGCATCTTACCCAAGCACGCATCCTTGTTCTTTATTTTCAACAAAGCCAAGAGAGAGAACAAAATTGAACTTTTATATCAAACGACTGCACACAGTGATTAAGTCTTTATAATATTGAAGTGCACAGGGCGCCCAAGGTGGACGGCTTTCTTATTCCACGTAGCCACGGACCCTCGCCATCTCCCACGCCCGCTGAGCTAGTATTCACTGATTCTTCATGCCCGTCTCCAATAACTTGGCTTCCACTTCTCTTATGGTAATCTAGTAGTTGTAAAGTTTTGTGGTCGTCCCGATAGCAAATGGCATAGAGTGTCCTGGACATCACTCTAATTGTAGACGCATGAGGACTCTGTGAGATGCAGGTAATTAGCGTGTCGTGAGCATAGGTGTTCGTTCGCAGCTTCCTCAGGGTTACTGCTTCTTCCTTAGTCAGGCTGGGTGTGGTGTCAGATAAATTATTTTGCCCAGCTAGTAGTGTTACCGTATTTGTTCATTCTTTTCAGGTACATCTTCTTTTCTCCATAGTGCATTCATAGGGAAAGGCCCGGTGAATATGAGCTAGGGCAAAAGCGTCAGCTGCCTAACTACTCATCAGGAACTCGTGACCCTGAGTCAGAACGATGTACGTTTCGGGTGCACTCTTCTTCACTGCAGCAACGAAAATTTCCAGGCTAGCTTGGAAATTCTCCCGTTCTGCAAATTACAGCAACCTGCTTGTGAATCGGCTGTTATCTTGGCTGTATCAGCGCAGGTAGAGACCGCTAGGTCTATTGCTGTTTCTTTTGCCGTATCGATTTCTGCAGTTAAGAGGTTAACTGCCATTCTCGCTTTGCCTTCGCTTTCGACTATGCTGAGAGCATGCGCAAGAATTCCTGGATATTTCACTGCATAAGTTTATCTTAAGTCCGGAATGTGGTAATAGTCTTGTCAGAGCTTATTTCTTGCGAATATTATTCTTTCTAGATAGAAGATAGGATGCAAAGCTGGTGGGATGTGGGGTAAAGTTATGTACTGTCTAATATTTGTTGCTTTGTAACGTTGTTGCATGGCTTCAGAATAGATTTCAAAGAGTCACCCGCCCTGTTTAAGTAAGTCTAAGCCATTCGAATTGATTTGTGTGCTTCCACGAGCTCCTTCCCGGTGTTGTGAAGACCTGAGCGGAGCTGTCGCTGTGTAAAAGTATGTTCGATTGGTGATTACTATGACAGTTTTGATGGCCTTTTAAGTGAGAAAATTCACTTGTTCAAGTTCTGTAGTCTTCAGGTCCAAGTAAGGGGTTTCATTAGTGGTTCTGCCGATGAATGCTTGGATAATTTTGGCTGTGTCTCTTTCTTTCATTCCGTGAATTTCGTTTGATAGCCGTCATACCAAGTGCGCAACTTGCATTACGGTTGGTTGATGTTTTAGTTATGTGGCTGCACCAGATCCGTATTTGTGGATGTATACATTGGGCGATCACAGCGTTCCTACTTTTTGAATGTTCACTTCATTCAACCGAAGCTTTGGTTCTGGGATTTCACCTGTTGGCGGCTGTCCCCTTGTTCAGGCTTTTAATAGACGAAACTCCGCCTTTTCTGGCACACATGTGAGCCCACAAGCAGTGAGGTAGTTTTTTTTTTTTTTTGCCTTTCAATGCCTCTTGAGGAAGACGAAGAAGTGTGTTTGAATAGGAGCTACTTCTGCTAACTCCGGGGTATTTCAGTGGTAATTTAAGTCTGTTGATCGGTTTTTGCTGCTCCCTTGGAGGCAATGGATGTAGACCACCCCTGGCCCCTGCCGGCACCAGCGGCGTCAGCGGCGGCCGCCTCCAGGAAGCGGATGGGACAAGCGAGTGACAGCGACAGTGAAGATACTCATGCTTACTATCTCAGCAGTGATGACTTTTCAGATGACGATTACCAACTTGTGCGGAGCCGCAAAGCGAAGAGGAGGAACATGAGGACATCCTCATCCTCAACTATTGAAACTGTAAGTGAAGCGCCAAAATCGAACACTTATACCATCCTGTTTTTGCCTGCACTTCCTACCGTCAGCATGAAACGCCTTAACAGACAGTCTGTGTCGAGGTCTCTGGAAGCGCCCGTGCCAAATGAGATCATGGACATAAGAGTAAACGCCAGAAAGAATATACTGGCTGTTGAGGTTTTGCACGCAAGTGCGTTGGCCGTTCTGCGCAGCGTAACTGACTTGGACGGCAATCAGGTGCGCTCTCATGTTCCCTTGGGATGTGATGTAGTAACCGGCGTGATCTACGACATAGATGTGCCTATTTACAATAATGACTTACAATTTCTTGTCAAGTCAACAACTGATACTCCAATTGCTGATGTCATGCGGCTAGGCAAGTCTCGCTTTGTGAAGATTGCGTTTAAGAGCACATCACTCCCCTCTCATGTGAATGTGGGGTACTTCAGACATGCTGTGCGACCTTTCATTCAAAAGCCTCTCCAGTGCCGTAAAAGTATAAAACTTGGACATGGAAGCAGTGTCTGCGAGAATTCAGTGGTATGCCACCGCTTCGCCGAGCCCCATGCAGCGGATAAGTGCGTCGCTACTGTCAAGAAATGCTCTAATTGCAATGGATCCCATGACGCCACATCGAAGGACTGCCCGCGGATTCAGAAGGAAATTGCCATCTTGAAGGAGACGGTGCGCGATCACTCATCTCATTGAGAAGCAGCAGCTAAAGTCAGAAGGCGTCGTTCAGGTCTACGTCAGTCTTAAAGGACGCCCGCTACCTCCTCGATGCGTTTGACAGATTCCTCATCAGTACCACCTCCTTTACCTCCCAGACCACATCCTGTGAGAAAGGCTGTAAAGGACAAAGCCAGTGAGTATACCTTAACTGCGACAGAGTGGCCTGCACTTCAAAGGGAAGCAGCATCAGGCAAACCGAAGGAGTTTCATGACGGCCAGCCCACGATCCCGGTGCGAGATATTTCCAACAAAGACAGGCATTTGACTGCAATCATGCAATCATTAATTGCCACGATTCGCACGCTACTGAGCAGCATACAATCTCCGTCTGCTAAGAGTGCACTGCAAATACTGGATGCACTGATTCCAGTTCTTGCTAACGTCGTATAAGCACAATGGCTCAGCAAAATCTCATCTTCCGCACTGAAGTTAAAAGTGCATCAATTTTTCAGTGGAATGCCAGAGACATGAAATCCCGTATCTCGGACTTTAGCCAATTTGTTCGGGCCAATCAATTTCCTATACTTGTCATATGTGAACCAAACGTATCAACGCCTTATAGATTGTCTGGTTATGATGCTTTTTCTTCAGCCGCTTGCGAAGAAGGAAGCAAAGTAACTGTTTACATTCGCACGGACTTGACTTATCTTTCGCACCCAATAAGTTCAAATGTCGACAATCAGTACGTGTGTCTTCGTGTAAAGAAGAAGGCAGTTTCGTTCACGTTTATTGGTGGATATAAATCTCCGTCATCGCAATTTGACTGCGACAGAATAAAAGACATCCTAATGAAGACCGATGGGCCTTGGATCATCACCGGTGACTTCAACGCCCATCACTTGCTTTGGGGGAGCACTAGGATGAATGCCAGGGGCCGGAACATTGTTAACTTCGCCTCTGACTACGACCTATCCATCATGAGCGTTGGTACCCCAACATATCTGCAGGCTCTCACGTATGGCAGTTGCCTTGACCTGGCATTGGTGTCACGGTGGTTCTCTCACAAAGTTAAATGGTTTTGCGAGATTGAGACTCATGGGAGTGATCACATACTCACCCACGTGAAGATCGATGGTATCATAAAAACATTCTCTTCCGGTGTTGTAATTGACACTGACTGGTCGATGTTTACATCGCGTGTTGAGGACGCTTGCCTAGAAGGCCTTGTCTGCAGCCTGGAAAATACCATCGCGGAAGCTATGCAAGCGTCCAAATGTAAATTACCATTTTCGTCTAAAATAACACAGTTCGACATCGAACTGGAAAGATTACGAGCTATACGAAGGTGTGCTGAACGACGATACAGACGCACAAGATCAATTTACGACCTGAGAGAAGCAAGACGAATCCAGAAAAAGATTCGACGATGCATTTACCAGCTGGAGAGCGAACTCTGGAAATCATTCTGCGTATCTCTAGACCCTCATAAACCGCTGTCATATATTTAGAGATTAGTTCGTGGTTTTCGCTCCCCACCGCAACGTCGGCACCCTTTTAATGCTTTGCCACTCCATCATGAAAAAAACAGAACTCGAGGTTATTAGGAATTCGAGGAAAAAAACAGAACTCGAGGGAATATTATGAACGAGAGAATCGACGCCGTGATCGTTCCTGAGACACGATTACCAGAAATGCACATTCTTTTCACCACGGAAGAACTGGAAGGTGCGTTAGTCGCTTCTTAGAGCACGTCATCTCCAGGTCCTGATGGTATTACTTATAGTGCGTTGGGACACCTTGGACAAAAAAGCTAAAAGAGAACTATTGACATGCTTCAACGACTCCTGGCTCAGCGGCAGGGTTCCCCGAGAATGGAAAATAAATTAATTAATACCACTTTTGAAATCGAGAAAATCACCATTGGACTTGACAGCGTATCGCCCTATTGCCCTCGCAAACTGCCTCGGAAAAGTGATGGTAAGAATGGTTCTATTTCGTCTCGAGTGGTACTTGGAACGATACACCAAATACCCTTCTTGCACGGCAGGCTTTCGTCGGGGCCGCTCCTACATCGACTGTGTCCTTGACTTATCGACATTAGGTTCAGCAAGAAAAAAGTCGCAAGCGCATATCAGTGGCACTCTTTCTTGACGTGAAGGGTGCATATGATAATGTAGCTCACGATGCCATCCTCACTTTTCTCGCAGCAATGGGCATTGGTGAACGAATGTTTGAATGGATAAAAGATTATATAATATGTAGGGGTTTCTTTGTGCAAACAGATGAGGGTACAACTGCTGAACATTACACCTACTGCGGAGTACCTCAGGGAGGTATTTTAATCCCCACATTTTTCAATGTTGCCTTCATTGGCCTGGTGAAGGTTCTGCCAAAGTCGGTGTGCCTTTCCATATACGCCGATGATATTTGCCTCTGCAGTGCTGCAGTTACTCGCCCTCAGGTGCGTGCACGAATACAGCGGGCAGCAACCCTCACAACAGCCTACCTTCAGAAACAAGGCCTAACTATATCAACTGTGAAGTGCACGTTGATGGCGTTTACACGCACACCAATGACGCCATACCCTGTTTACATCAATGGGCAGAATGTCAAATATGCACGGACGCATCGTGTCCTGGGCATAATCATCGACAGAAGTCTTTCGAGGAGCCCGCATTGGGCGTACTTGAAAAAGACTGCTATGGATTGTGCATATAATGAAATTCATGTGCGGGAAAGCATGGGGAACTTCTGTGGCCTCCATGCTACAGCTGTACAAGGCCCTATTTCTGGGTCTATTGCGCTACAGCTTGCCGGTACTGACTAACACTTGCAAATCAAATACGCATTCATCGGATAGTTTGCAGGGTGAGGTGCTGCGTATCTGCCTAGGACTGCCCCAATGCACCTCTACTTATGCCACAATCATGCTTGCCAAAGACCATCCGGTCAGGACATATAGAGTTGTGGATTGCCTTAGAGCGCACATTCGACATGCTAGCCGTGTCCCCTACCACCACTTGGCCCTTCTACCCTCCGGAAGACCACGAGCTACGTTTTCAGACCTCATAGCCAAGCACCTAAACAGCATTCCATCGGGATATACGCCAGCTAAGAGGATGGCATGTCCTTTGTGGTGCCTTGACCAGCCGCAAGTACGTCTAGAAATTCCGGGTATCAAAAAGAAAAGCAATCACTCAAGAGTAGCATTGAAGCAAGTGACACTGCTAATAATACATGAGTTGTACTTGGACCGAACGCAGATATACACGGATGGGTCCGTCTCGTCTAGCAGCTCATCAGGTGCCGCTGTAATTCCGGCTGCAGCAATGACAATCAAATTTAAGTTGTCGCATATGATTACATCTACGGCATCAGAGCTTGTTGCTATGAGGGCTGCTTTACAATATCCCGTTCAAGAGTATCCAGAAAATGGGTCATATTCTGTGATTCGAAGGCAGCGCTTCAGCGTTCGCAGACCGCGGTTCGAAGGAGGATACATGAACAATTGGTACATGAAATAAGACATTGCCATCATGAAGCTCTAGCACGAGTGCATGATATTATATATCAATGGCTGCCTGGACATATCGGTATTACCGGAAATCAATTAGCCGATGGTGCAGCGCGCTCAGCCCATGAAGGAACCCGTGTGGTCCCCATTCCTCTATCAAGGAATGATGCAGCAAGACAACTTTACCTGCTGGCTCGAGATCTTACACGCACGTTCTGGTCGTGTACCCGCTTCAAAAAGTGTCAATTTTATGAACTGGATCCATCGCTCAAGATAAAGCTACCATCACAACTTTCCCGCTCCGATGCGACACTGTTATGCCGCCTTTGGTTGGGTGTTGCATTCACAAAGGTGTACTTCTTTCGCATTGGTATGGCAGACACATTTACATGCGACTACTGCGGAGCTGAAGGGACCATTGAACACGTCATGTGCAGCTGCGCTTGCTACGACACACAGCAATGCCAGCTCCGGATGGTTTTGAATCAACTTGACTCCAGACCATTTTGTGTGAAGAAGATTCTAGGACCTTGGGCATCTGCCTCAGTTGCGCAGAAAGCGACCAAAGCGCTCCTACATTACTTAAAGTCAACAAACCAGAGCGACCGCCTGTAGACTGTGTGTGCTCTCCCGAGTGTGCTCGTGATTGTGTGTACCTTCTTATCTCTCTGCAACCTCTTTTCTCCCCTTCATTTCTTCCCCAGTGCAGGGTAGCAAACCGGATATGCGTCTGGTTAACCTCCGAGCCTTCCCGTGCATCTTTATATATATGTGACGCTACGATGACTGGGTGACGTGGCCTGGCTCATACCCCATGTTTATCCCATTCTGTGACTTCTTCCTTCTCTGCTTCTACCAACCATCACTTCATACGTCACACGATTCCCCCTCCCCCCGAAAGAAGACCTGGATTACGAACGGACAAGAAAAAGCAAACAAGGAGATAATAAAAAGTCACAAACGTCGAAATTCACAATTGGTTCTATGTTCCAGGATAGTTCCGTAAACTTTCAAAGACTTCAGGGGAGAGTGCAGCAGTCCGGTTAACGCAGGAGTTCTGGTGGGCGAGGCTGGTGGTTGCGTCCTGGATAACACAAAAATACTTTAGACGTGGAGATAGGGGTAACCACAGCTGGTATTTTTGTGAAGAACGAACGAGGCTTAAACATTTTGCAGAATCGACAGTTCCGATATTGTACGCATCTAATTCCTCGTCGTGGGTGATACAAAGGCCGTGCAGGCAGCTTGCGTGCGCGTTGATCGAGGTTGATTGGGCGCTGCCTGTGTAACTGCCGAGTACAAGGGGTGCTTTTGTGGCTTTTGGAAAATTTTCCATAGCGATGTCGCAGATGTTTTGATCGAAGGCCCATTTTTGATCTCTGGTGGAGAATGTATCCACGACGATGGGCCTTTTCGCTATGTTCTTTGAGCCTTAAGAGTGGTTTCGATGAAGTTTTCTTTCGTCGTTGACATTGTTGAAGCGTACGTTGACGTTGTAGTTTCTTGGTTTCCTCGACTCGCTTGGGGTGTAACATTGATCGTGGTGTGCCAGGATTCTTAGCAATTCCTCCGCAGGCTTCTACGACGCCAACCAATGCAGCTGTTTTTGGCACCGGTTACAACAACAAATTGAAAACAAAATAAACAAAATAATGGCCAAATTCGCAGTTTCACGTCCCGACGGAGTTCCACAATCTCACTAAATCTTCAAGGCCGAGGGAGCAGTCCGGGGATTTTTATGACGACTCTGGTGGACGAGCTTGACTGTTGCGTTCCGGACAGAGTGGGCTACACATGAACACTGACAATACTGCTTGAACTGTTCTAGGGACTGAGCAAGGTTGGAACGCATTGTTGCATTGGCAGCTCGGATGTCGTCGGGGTTGTATTTTTCGTCGTGAATGGTGAAATCCCGGTGCTTCTTGCTTTCGTGCTTTTTGACAGAATGTGATGAAGTGCCTGAGTGCTTGCGGTGTGCAAGCAGTGCTTCCGCGTCTTTCTCGGCGTTTTCTGTGGTGGTGCAGTCGGTGTAATAGCTGAGGCAGGGAGTGTCTCTGGTGACTTTTCTTTGTGCGAAAGTGTCTGACATCTTGAATTGGTCTTTGGTTTAGAGATCTTATTTTCCGATGTTCTTTTATTGGTGAGTGCGCTTCCGTTGAATTTTGCGTTCGTCGATGCCCTCGTTGCAGTCTCTCTCGTTGTAGCATGAGTTTATGAACTTGGCTTTGCTTGCTTTCCTGAGGTTGCTCAAGAGATGGCTGTAGTGGCGCCCTTTCCGGAATGGGGCATTCATTTTCTTCGATGTTTGACGTGTCCTGTCGAAAGCTGATGCTTGGTGAATTGGTGTCTTGCTTGTCGGGCATAGTTGGTAATGCATCATCATTGCTAGCAGGCTCTTCAGAGGCTTCGGTGACGTGGTTCGTTACGCACGCTTCCAAAAGGCAACTGTGTACGATGTTTGATGTATCATGTACTTCTGAATTTGTTCGATTCATGAATTGGTGAGCTCTGCATGTGGGCACCACAGGTGACATGGCATTACTAGGTTTGAACTGCCAATTTTGGCAATTCTGCGGTGCCGTAGAAACGACAGGGAGCTCTTCAGGGGCTTCTTTTTTGCTGTTCACTGCGAGTGGTCCTTGCGCCTGGTAGCGTGCGACGTTCGATGCATCTGAGCGTTCTGTTTTGTTTGGACTGTCGAGGGTGTGTGCACCGGACGGTGATGCATGAGCCCGTGCGAAAGGAGCATGGCTCGACTGGGTATTTTCTCGGTGCGTGAACTCGTCTATCGTGAACATGGTTTCCTTATGAGGCAAACGGTGAGCGTCAGGAACGCTTGAAGAGCCGCGTGATGGAAAACCGCGTGGTTGACCGCGTATGCAAGACGAAGAATTAAGAGCATCAGGTCGGTGGGCAACGTCTCGCGTCATAGGCTGGAGTGAGGACTTTCGAAATGCCGGCTTTTGTGCAGAAGGGAGGCGTGCTTGATGGTTAGGCTTTTTCCAAAACACGCATGGTCTTCTGAAAGTAAACTCATGTGCCACTTCGTCTTGAGGCACTTGTCGATTCGCGCTGGACTTTCGGATGCTTGATGACTGCATAGGAAATTGACGATAGTGTGCAGTTGTCTCTAGATGGTTGGCAATGAGTAAGTCTTGGTCATAGTCATTAAAACGGGTAATCATCTCCTCTTTGATTTTTTGCCATGACTCGTCATTCTCGAATATGTGAATTAGGTAAAACTTGAATGCCTCACCGGTGACGTAATCGCTGAAGTTCGTAACTATCTCCCGTTCCGACCATGATGCAGCGGTAGCGTGGAACTCGAACAGGTCGAACCAGTCCTGTACAGGTCCATCGTCCACTGCTCCGGTGTACTTGGGGATGGGAAGGTCGTCTGATGCTGCTGTCATGATGCTTGGTGGTCTTGGTGGTCCGCGTTCGGTCACTGCGTCTCGCTGAGATCTTCGATGATGATGGCCGGGCGATGAAGTGGTTGCGAGGTCTTCATCCTGTCGGCTTGTGTGACGCTACGATGACTGGGTGACGTGGCCTGGCTCATACCCCATGTTTATTCCATTCTGTGACTTCTTCCTTCTCTGCTTCTACCAACCATCACTTCATACGTCACATATATATCTCTCTCTCTTGATTGCCTCTTCAAGTGGATTCTGCTAAGCTCCTCGAGAGCTAACAGTTGTCCAGGTGGGCAAGTCATCTGCATATAGGGTGAGACTTATCGCCTCTGTTTCATTCAACATGTTCGGTTGTTTCGTCATCGCAATAATAAAAAGTGGCGAGGTGACAGAGCCTAGAAGGATTCCTTTATTCACCACTTCAAACTGTTCCGCGTTCGGAGTGCCGAGACGCACTGTTTATGTTTCGCTGAGAAAAATGCGTGGAATTTAGCGGAATGTTCCTTCGCCACAGCGCGTGGGCTGCAGGTTCCTCAGTACCGTGCTATAAAAAAGAATGTGAAGCGCTCCTTTCATTTTCAATGTTAAGACTGCGATATTACTTAGCTTGCCTAGGTGATCACTGGCGTCCTCTTTCAGCTGAAGCAGATGCCTTGCGCTGGAAAATGGTCACACATCGTGTCGGGCCATTATCGTTACTTAGGGGCGAAGCTCTTTATAGCGGCACCTGTTCGTCCCTAGTAGGCGTTGTAGTGTAGGACAAGTATAACATTTTGTCCTCCAAGGTGGTGCCGGTGAGAGATTTCTTCTGTGCGTTGTTGAACAATAAAAAAATAGTGCTCAATGTACATGCCAATGGCTGCTAATGGGGAATGAGAGACAGGGGCAATCGACTTTTAGTTAACGCGCACGCTGCAATCCCCATTAGCAGCCAATGGCATGTAAATTGAGCTTTATCTGACAAGAAAGGGTCGCTACGTTACACTCGCTGGGTGTAACCTCCTTAGTTTAAGCAAGGTTTAGCGAGCGTTGGGCCTCAGTGCCATGAATACAGTGAACTAGTATACACCATGAACTCGAGGTTGTTAAAGCTGGGAAGTAGACCCGAAGCTCAAGCGGGAAGAAAGTGAGCATGTGCCACCTCTATTTCAGTCCTTGGAATGTCCGCTAGATGGCGGTGCTTCTATATGGGGAATAGATGATGAAAAGATGCGAGATGGTGGTACTTGGAGGGTTGAATAGACGAACGGACACACAGACAAATGCATGGATAGACGCATGAACGGACGCAGGGGCGGATGCATGGACGAATGCAGGGGCGGACGCACGAACAGACGCACGCACGGACGGGCGGATGGACGCATGGACGATCACACTGATGGATGCATGGACGGTCACACTGACGGATGCATGAACGGACGGAAGCAAGAAATGAACGGACGAATGCTTCGCCCCACTTTTCATCATTCACTCCGTGGATATGTTGGCAATTTTTTTTGAAGTATGAAGTTAGTCTGTATTGGACCAAATGCTCATATAACTTACCAGCACAGGATGTATGAGGGATGGTAGCATATTTTCTAATGCTAGTGGTGTGTCTGGCTTCAAAATCACGACAATCTCAGTGCACTATTCAGCTTTCAGTTACTATATGGTAGTTTAGTTTTGGAAAAAGACTGTTTAACTACAATAAAAAAATTAATTTTGCAACTGATGTGCTTCATCGGTGTATAGCAAATATCAATCTCCAATCAACGACAAGGGCTTTTGCACAGAAATACCAGTTTGTATGAGTAAATTGATTCTGCCAATAATACGTATCCTAAATATTTGTTCATAGAACTATTTTGCATATATAAACATAATTAGCAACCTTCTCATGCCTTCAATACAACTACATAATATAATTCCTGAAACGTGTTTTTAATAAAAGTTACAAGCTGCTAATTGCGATTCAATGAATATTTTCAGCATTCTTAATCACGCTAATAGTTTGCCTCTCTAAGAACTGATGTTGTAGTTCTTATACTCGCAAACATATGTATGCATGTAAAGACTAATTATAAATGATCACTGTCCCTGTTTTTCTTCTTCACGATATGCGCAAAAATGTCTGTTTGACGTGGTATGCTGACAAAATTGCATTCATGTGAAAGTTTTCAATGTATCTCTACGTTGACAACTTTATTGCAGTGGTAACATTTACAGAGTTATTGTGTAAAGCACCCAATCCTTATGGCCAATCTGTCTCCGGCAGCTTTTACCCAAGTAGGGCGTTTTGGCTTTAGAAGACTGATATTGTTGGTGTTTAAAGAGAGATAGAATATACCGACACATCAGTCAAATATTGATTGAAAAGATAACAAAATTACAACTGCGATATGTGCATAAAGATTTTCATTCAGAAATCGAATTCAATTATGTTTCTTGTAACGTTTACCTTGCGAATAAACAGCAAAAACTAGAGAATAAATTTACCGCAATGTATTCGAGGCAGTCTCCAATAAGAGATGTATACAAAGAGATTTCGTGGAATCATACCGACAATGATGCGTACCAGACAGATAAAATGATTAGAATAGCCTTCTCGCATCACTAGAAACCCTGAAATGAAGACATGTTTGCGACTGCTAACCATTGTTCTGTAACACGTTGTCACATTATATATTACGTTGTTGCATATTAGCCATATTTCTATAACTAACAGCACTGCACCACTACTTGTTGCGTTTTGTATAGGAATAACTGTTAGTGTGTATTTTAAAACATTCTAGTATTTTTTTCTTAGATAAATGTGTTCATGCTTTAAATTCATGCTGTATTGTGCCTATCACGTACGAATATTGCGCAACAAAAACATTGAATGGTGTCTGTCTACTTGTGATGTTGTATTTATTGTCCAGCCCTTCTCTGTGCATTATACGTTGATCTTGAAAGTACCGTAAATAAACAAATAATGCTTTCAGGCTTATGTAAAATACCAATGTTATCGTACTTGATAAGTTGACAGGAGACCAATGACGAGATTTTTCAAGTCATTTTTAAGCAGAATGACCAAATAGAAACGGGTGCTTCGTCAGGTCTTAGGTAATCGCCCTCGTCCAAGCAGGGGTTTGCCATGTTTTGTTAGCACGAACGTTTCCTTCATCAAACGCAGTGTATTGAAACGCCAGGCACAATTCCACAACGCTCATGCATTGTCATGTAGAAGTGTTCTACTATTCGCATCGGAAACAACAAGTGGTGGCTGTCGATTCGAACTATGAACTTGTTGCGGATATTTCAATATCCATACACTGGCATTGTCTTTAACTGCATAGATTGCTTATGAAAAGAGTTATCATTTGAATGCCTAATATAAATGTCAGATGTAGGTTTGTCCATTTATCAAAGATGTCGAAAATTGCCTAAGTTGCTCTATTATTATTTGCTCATTGTTCTGAAGACGAGGAGCAATATTCTGTGTAAAGAGAACAGTGATGCATAAAATGCTCCCCGGTTTTACAGAAATTACGGACAGCTGCCCATAGGCAAGCCTCAGCGATGCAGAACGACGTCACAATTTCGGCGGCACTGGACTAGTATGCGGCTGATTCGTGACGTGCCAGTATGACACCAGCCGAAAGTAAACCAGATCGAGTCCCACTTTACCGCCGGACATTGGGCCGGTATCTTAATGTAAGTGCGTCCTGGGCAACCACCAATATATTCGGAAATGCAGTCAAGCGGTACAACCACCGGCTGAGCGCGGCAATGAATGATGTTTTGCTTTGCGACTTTGTTTTTATGAGTTACATAAGCGAGACAGCTCGTTGATTTCGGCCACCTGGATTTCTTCATTGCATAGTCAAGACACAGTGCGCGGCTGTCTTGAACGCACAGTAAGTATTCAAAGCCATGACATTATTGTGAGCTGATCAATGCTGTTCACAATGAACAGCAGCGGATCATTTCTTTCGTGGTACGCTCGCAGTAGCGCCACAAACAATGTCGCTTGCATAAGGGGGTTTGACGCAATACAATCACTTCCCGTTGTGTTTGTGTTTTTAGGGGCGAAGCTACTTAAAGCGGTACCCGTCCGTATCTCGTAGTCGTAGTCGTAGTCGTGGTGTGTAACCAGTGTTAAATTTTGACCTGCAAGGTGGTGCCGGTGGGAGATTTCTCCTGTACTTTGTTGAACAATAAAAATTTCGCGGCGCGCGCGTTAACTAAATGCCGAATGCTCCTACGTGTCTCCCATTCCCCATTAGTAGCCATTGGCATGTATATTGCGCACTATCTGACAAGAAAGGGTTGATACGTTATACTCGCTGGGTGTGACCTCCTTAGTTTTAGAAAGGTTTAGCGAGTGTCGAGCCGCAGTGCCATCATCACAATGAACTAGTATATGCCATGAAGTCGAGGTGGTTAAAGGTGGGAAGTAGATACGAAGCGAAAGCTATGATAAAGTAAAAGCCGAATTCTCCTGTCTTTCATTTCCCATTAGCAGCGATTGGCTTGTACAGTGAGCACTATCTGACAGGAAAAGGTTGCTACGTTATACACGCTGGGCGTAACCTCCTTGGTTTTAGAAAGGTTTAGCGAGCGTTGGACCGCAGTGCCACGAATACAGTGAACTAGTATATACCATGAACTCGATTAGGTTAAAGGTGAGAAGTAGACCTGAAGCGCAAGCCGTAAGAAAGTGTGCGTGTGCCACCTCTCGTTTAGTCCTTGGTATGTCCGCTGGATGGCGGACTTCTATATTGGGAATAGATGATGAAAAAAAGCGAGATTGTGGTACTTGGAGTGTTGAATAGATCGACGAACGAACATACGGACAGATGCATGGATGGACGCATTAACGGACGCAGGAGCAGATGCATCGATGAAAGCAGGGATGGACGCACAAACAGACGCATGCACGGACGGGCGGATGGACGCACGGACGGTCACACAGACGAACGCATGAACGGACGGAAGCAAGAAAGAAGGACGAACGAATGTTTCACCCCACTCTCCATCATTCACTCCGTGGATATGCTGCCATTTTTTTTCATTTCAAATAAAAGAGTCGGGGACGCACTGCAGTTTTCTATGTTTGATAAAGCAAGCACGCTCTGACTACATACACTGTGAAAGGACGTTCGTTAGCATGTGTACATGTTGTTGGAGAGGAAGAAACAAAACATAATTGTATTCATGAGGCAAATGTAACCTCTATAAGAAAAGAATGATAAACAGAACGCACTGTTGACGGTGTGCTAACTATATGCTTATGACATGCTACGAAAGAGCAGAGGGCGAGTGGGATATAGTTGCTCTGATAGCTGGGCTGAACCTAAATTATTTAGCTGTTAATTTCAAAGATATGACAACATGAGAAAAATTTTCAGAAGCGATTAGCACGTTAATAAATTTCCTACGTAATCGACGGGGAAATCAGAAGCATGTGATTATTTTTGCATTTAGTGTGATGACATGATATGTGAGGTTTAACGTCCCAAAACTCATAGTGGAGGCCGTAGAGAGACGCTGTAATGGAGAGCTTCGCATATTTCGACCCCCTGGGGTTCTTTAACGTGCACCCAAATCTGAGCAAACGGGCCTACAGCATTTTCGCCTCCATCGAACATGCAGCCGCTGCAGCCAGAAAGCGTTCAATGTGGTTGATGGATTTCGGAAAGGAGTCATTTATACAGGCGTGTAAAGCCTATCATAGATAAGGAGGGCACATGTTCTTCTGTCAACATTCAATGAAACTTTATTAGGACTTGTACGTGTGCTTAGAGCCTAATATTTTTAAGAGTTTAAGCTCAGTGCATTGACCGTGAGTTGTGGCCTTTATTGTAACTTATAGGCTATGAGAATTATTTTTGAGAAATAAAAAGCCACCTGCATCTTCCAACAAGAGGAACTCGAGTAGATGGGTCGCATAGTAGGGGGGGGGGGGTATCGCGTGAATGTTGGGGAATGAGGTATGGATTGCGTATGCTAAATCATTGTTCCGCCTTTATTATTCCCATTTATTGTACGACGGAGCAGCGTTACCTTCAACGAATGGTGGGACGCTGATGTTGGGTTGTGCCCTACAACTGGCTCAAGGTACTGTTGTTCCCATCGCATCTACTTTAGTCAAGGAAAGTGTCAAGTCAAGTGAAAGTCAAGTAAAAACGCCCTCGAATGAATCCCAAACGCGCGATTTTGTTATGGCCAAGAACGGTGGTGCAGCGCGAGCAGTCCGTTTTTACTAGCAGACGCTGCTTGCGTCGGCTTTGCAAGGCAAGAGGAGATTAAAGCATGCGTGAGGAGCGATAGGTGGGAAGTTAGCAATGGGTTCAACACGACGCTGCAATGAAGACTCTGGGAAATATAGGTTCCATTTTCATGCTTTCTATTAAAGTTAGGCACGCGTTTAGCTTGGGTATACCCCAGTGTTTATTTCACATGTCGCATGCACATTACGTAAGTGACTGTGGCTGTTGCCGCATCTCATTATTGAAGGTGGGCGTTGGATCCCGGCAAACGTGCTCCCGCAATCGTTACATTGAGGCCACAACGCCAAGTAGTCTCAAGCGTTTGACATCGCGAGCTACTACCCAGCCAGTGGCACGCATGCTTGGGTACGATGCTGTGAACGACATAACTGATAACACAGCCAAATGGAGATCACTTATGACACCACTGCCTTACGGTTTTTCGCTTCTCCTAGCCATATAAAGCTGTCGCTTTACAAAAATCGCAGTTAACTTACTGCCTGTATCGGTTATGAAGGCATGAATTGAGACAGCGGAACTTTCTGTCACTATAATTTTCGTCACTGTTTGCGCTATTTTACAAGTGAAAACAGCTAATAATTGTTATCATCATTACGTAGTTACATATCAGCTTACGCTGGAACTGTGGGGCAAACATATTGCACTAAGCGATGGTAGTAATAAGTAATTAGGAAAATCATTGTGTAGTACTTCTGTTCTTAAAATTCTCATCTTTAGAATGAATGCCGTGCACGCTCCTGGTGTTGGTCCTCGTGAAGTGAGTTGCGGGGTAGATAATTCTTATATATAATTTATTACCAATTGCGCTGCTCATAGTCTCTATATTCGTGCATAGGTTTATCGGCACGGCTTGTGTCTGATGATTGAAGATAATTAATGCCTCCCCTGAACACGTGATACTCTTTCATGAGTGTATAAATGAGGCACGCAAACACTCCGTCATCTTGTAGAAAATTCAAATGTGAAGTGCGCAATGTAAACAGCGTCTCCATGGGCTCCTCTACACATTGGTGATGGCGAGTGAGTGAGTGAAGACACTTATCGAAAACAAAAGAGAGGTGCATCCCTTTAGAGCCTCCGTAGTGGGTGGAGTCCTTATTCCGGGACCCCATTGGTGCGACTCGCTAGCCTAGCCCTCTGGTCCAGGAGCACCTTGGGCATGAATATCCGAGCAACCCAGCAGGGTCGCCTCCCACTTTTCTCGGGTTGGGTTAGGGTTGATGGGAAGAGCTGAAGCTGCATGGACCTGAAGATTTGCTCTGGTATGCCAAAGGCCGTCGTTCTGTGTCATCCTAGATTCTGTTCTTTTTCGTCCTATAAAAAGAAGCTAAAATGGTCAATATATGCGGGCACCTCAGACAGAACCAGTGCACTGAACAGATTGATGGATTTGTGGTGTTTAACGTCTCAAAATCACCATATGATTATGAGAGACGCCGTAGAGGATGGCTTCGGAAATTTCGACCACCTGGGATTCTTTAACGTGCACCCAAATCTGAGCACACGGGCCTACAACATTTCCGCCTCCATCGGAAACGCGGCCGCTACAGCCGGGATTCGATCCCGTGACCTGCGGGTCAGCAGCCGAGTACCTTAGCCACTAGACCACCGCAACGGGCACTCCGTTGAACAGAATAGAGGGAGAAAAAAAATTCTGTTCCACATCTGAAAATGACGTACCCCAAAAATTTTCTTTGCCCTGAATTTCAAGTGTCCCTCTGTACTTCTTGCGTTGGGCCTCTTTGTTCCAAAACTTTGGTAAAAGGATTACAGCTCGGTGTTATGACACAATAATGCGGGTGTTGTCCAACTTTTTCAAAGACACTTCATGAGTCAATCACATACATACATACCGCTGTTTTCTCCAAACCTAATGGTCATAATTGGGTGAAACTTGCTTAATTCTATTTCTAAGCAAGCTA
>NC_051174.1:58855446-59037465 GCF_013339725.1 Rhipicephalus microplus
ATGTATTCCCTTTATGCTCCCCTTACACAATGCCTTGTTGGGTCTGTAAGGTATTTTGAATATATAAAATAAATGAATATTTCAGCAGAAATACACTGAGTGAAAAATAAACAAGGTACTGTTTGGTTTTATAGAAATAAAGGCTTGCAGAAGTTAAGAATTACACACAGTATGAAAGAATCAGTTACATGACATTATACGGAGAAATAAAATTGCATTCTCGTTGTGTTGGATAAGGCGAAACCAAATAACTAATTCTTTCTGATTGGCACAAGTTTCCCGAGGTGTCTTGCCCTCGTAACCTTCAGTGAGTGAATGTGCGGAAAAATTGGTTTTTGCTTCGAGTCAATTGATAAATTAAATGCGATGTTTCTTGTGGAGTATGAGTAAATGTTTCAGAGCACGTTTTGTGATAAAAAGTTTCGTAAAAAATAATAAAATACCACATCTACTCCCAAATGCTACAAATAAGTGTGCAAGCCCAGTTTTCACAGGTGTACTGCTGCCAGTATAGAAGCGTGAACTGAGCCGGTGGCCCCACGGCACTGGACCAAACAAAAGAAATTGGCGTGCGCTGTGAAGCAACCGACCCATGAGCACAGCCGTGTGAGGTTGTTAGCGGGGCTTCGAGACGTGGCGTATGAATTGCTGCTGCGTAAATTGGCCGATTATTATGAAAACCAAGCCCCTAAACAAAGTTTGTTTCTCATTTTTCTATTGTTCTTGTGCTTAAGCAACCGACAAGAACACTGGATTGGTGCAGGTTGCGCGAAAAATGTTCGCTTCGATTTTATTCTGAACGCTAATTGACTGGTATGTTTACTGTGCTGAAGGAGACGATGAGCAGCGGAAACGTCATCTCGAGTCTGGAGCCTACAATTTGTTGGCAAAACGTAATCGACATCGGCACTCTTGACGTGACAAATAGACAAAGAATAAAAATTGGGATTCTAGCAGGAATTAAGCCTAAGCATTCTCAGCATAGCAGTGAGGCGTTTTACCACCGAGCCATGCTAGGTGTTGAAACAAATTTTGGAAATTACCCTTTGCAGGAGTATATTCAGTGTAACATACAGCTTAGTGCCAGATCGGTTATCCAATTTTGTAACAAAGGAATCAACATTGCATACCTACTCTTGAGATGAGGATGACATAGCTGCCGAACGTCAATCTGGTTAGAGTTTGGCTGCACGTTTATATGTATACGGATTTAGCAAAGCAAGAAGGTTCAAGTTAATTGTAAATAAAATATACTGTTTTCATACCCTTCTGAAAGACAGCGCCCTTGGAAACTTCTTTCTGCGTTACGCTTCTGTGCGCTTGCTGTGGTAGCCTTGAGTATATTAACTCCTATGTGTATATACTCATGTACATTTATCTAAAATATTACGCGAGAAAACAAAAAAGACGCACGTCATGGTTTTAGAGAAACACAACTGTTAGCCCCACAGAAGCATGGTTTACATTGCCACTCGAGCCTGCCATTTTTAAGATTTGTTAATTTTCTTTCCCCCATCGCAATTTCCCATTCATATAAAACGCCGGTTTTTAAATAACGCTCAAAACAGCCGACCCGAACGCTTATACAGGCAATCGCGTTTCTGCGTTATGAACCATGTAAGCATATTGAGCTGGAACGTTTTATTTGTGAGCGCTAGTTTGAAATGTTAACACGAATAAGTTTGAAAGCATAAACGCAGCGCAAATTCGGGCCATAACAAAATTGCTATAGGGTCATCACCGATTCTAATTTCTGAGACAGAAAAAACTTTCAAGGCCGTTGCTATGTCTGCTGCGTAATCACGTAGGCTCAATTTGGACAAAATAATGCAAGCAACTTATTGTAGGACGTAAAGGTTGTTGCTCAAGATACCATATTTTTAGAGTAGTACTTGGAAGTTTGCCCAAAGGAATAGGAAAGATACAGGTGCCTTAGTACACCTTATTGGTAAAAGAATAAACTTGTGTAGTTTGGCTAGATGGCAATACAATGCGAAACTTTACGCAAGGGAACAGCGGCCAGCGTAGAAACAGGCAGGAAAATAAATAGCCCTGATTGCTACTGCTCCGGTGTCTTCTCCCCAGAGCAGTTTAGGTTTCACTAGTAGCAAGTGCTTGCCTTACTATTTAAATGAAATGTGCGAAGTCTTTTATTGCGTACCGTGCCCCCACTGGAACGTTTAGTTGGGAGAATGTCATCTCACTTGAATAAAATTTTCGTGGTAAGCAAGTAGACAATTTTTTTTATTAAACTCATCTTTGCAGGTGGGTTACTGTACGCACACAGGTGTGGCCCTGATCAGCGCTATCTCCACTGCGGCAGCCACGACTGCAGTGAACTCACCTGCGACCACATGACACGGCCAGAAAACTGCAGCATAGAGTGCTTGTCTGGCTGTTTTTGCGCAGAGCAGCTGTACCGCAACAAGCACGGTCGATGCGTCACATTTGATGAATGCTTAGGACGAACGCACCAATCTCGCAGTGAAAGCGCTGAAGCATCTAATAGTTTTAGTAACGAACCTTCGCTCACTTTGTGAAGTAATTGCGTATTCCCATATGACTCTGGCACCGATACTGCGCTCCCAATTATCTAACTAGATTGTTAAAACGAGAGGGCAAAAATAAAGCATTTCCCCCTTTTTTTTCTAGCACGCATTCATCACCCAATCGATTGAAGGAGGCCTATGAGGTGCAATAAAAAAAATCCTTTATAAAATGATCGTGCCTAAGCCTCGATAATGTAAGAATGCAGTATTATGTTCGATTGTGTACTCTTCATTGAGTCCGTGACTAGAACATGAACAAAAAAGTATACCCCAAAAGAGTATACCCCAAAAGAGATTTATTTGCCTAAGCAGTGAAAACTTATAGTTACCACTTCCCAAAAGCGAGCCTATTAAGTGCAAAAATATTTGTTGGTCTGCAAGCTTATATCATCAGCTGTGCCTCCATGCTACACTAATTATTTACGAAAAAGGAAAACGCTTCCAATGTGGCACTATGAATAATTGCTAACTGTTGGTGTTTGTCGCGCTTCTCGGTGTCCCGTTGCGCTTGTGTCTGTAGTGTGAGCAGCTGTACACGAGCAGCCATATATAATGTGGTGCCATGTTATTGGACTGCACAAACTGACCTTTGTTTTAGACGAAGTGTTACTGGGATTATGCTTTCTCTGACTAAGGCATGGCAATGTGTTTTTGCTTACCTTGGATAAAAAACGCACCTAAAGATTTGTGTAGAACGTGTTCGGACGTGTTTTCAGACCTATCAAGCATTAGTTTCGAAGTCATATTTGGTGACGTAACGAGAGCTCACTTGAAGTAACACAGACAGCCACGTTACTGTGTGTTTAAAATAGGTGAATAATGATTCAGAGTGCAAGGTATTCTACTACGGGAGAGCATTAAGCCATCCTGGGGGCCTCACACTTGATGAGGCTGGTTGCACAAAAGCTGTCCGTCATTGCTCTAGGCTGACCTGCATATGAAGTAAATCAGCTTGTGCAGGCTTATGGTACTCTTCCGGCTCCCAGAAGGAAACAGTATTGCTCTTCATAACAGCACAAATCCTTCCTTTTCTAATACAGATATAGCAAAAACAGTAATACCAGTGACATGACTTTACCAGTGCCAAATTTCAGCTAAGTGAATTCATTTGCAGTGTATAAGAGCAAGCTGATTTCAAAAATTGATACTTATAAACCTATTTTCTTTTTTATTTGGCATATTGAAATTTCTGCAAGCATTCTTGGTCAGCTGTACTTCTCACTAGTACCGCGTCATATCTTTATTGAGATAGCAAATATATAGACACTCTCGGCTGGATTTCACCACCAGCGTAGGCGTCAATGTCATCTACCGTATATGTGTACATATTTGTTTAATTGAAAACGCAAGAAAGAAAAAAAATCCCAGAAAAGACTCCAGCACGCACAATTGAACGTGAGACTTCCGCGTCGTCAATGCGAGGCGTTAACCACTGAGCCACCTTGAGGTACCTCCATCGACGTTCAAGCGGCAAGCTATTCTAATCTACCACACCGCTGTTGGTGGGCATCTCGGGGGGGGGGGATTAGGGTGTTTTCAGCACTATCAGCAAGTAGGTGCAATGCGCGCGGTCGCTCTCATCTCTCAAGCGTACTTTTGCCCACGGAGAGGAGGTCATTGGACGATTTCTCATGCGCCCTTATCTCCCGGTGGGGAGAATCATACGTCTTGGCAAGCCTTAGAGTTTCGTTGGAACGATTCTGTTGTAGTTACCGGGTGCACAAATGTCACTGCAATCATTGCACAGCCTCGGTTTGCGAAAAGGGCACGCTTTTAAGACACAGCGACGCTTATTCGCGTTAGTCGCGTATTTGCAACAACTCAGACGCTTATTCGCGTTAATTTGTACCTGTGAATACGTTTCGTGCGCCCTTTTTGTGTGAGAAACGCGGGCACGTTTCGATCTGCTTGCCCATCTGCACGTGACTTTTCATTTTGTTGCTATCGCGTTCATTGTTTTGACTTTGCGGCAAAGCTGTGACTTTTGTAGAGCCATTCTTTCTATCACTGAGCATGTTCAACAAAGCAAGAAGTTTCGCTATCTGGTATTGCATTCACTGTTCTTTACAGCGGCGAAACAATGCAGAATGGCGTAGCGACATGAAAACTCTACAGCGCTGTGCTTTCAAGTTTTCAATAGCTCTGTGCCCGTACTTCGCACAAATCTTGAAAATAATCTCGCAATAGGTTACAGTTCATAACCTCATTCCATGTACTCAATCTTTCCAGAGCCTTCGTTTCAGCAACACCTAAGAGGGCAAGGGTGATATTTATCGACAATTTTTCATCCTAAATCTGAAAAAGTAGCCTCATCATCCGCATTTCTGTCTCGTTCGGTTTCACACCATGTGCTGTTTGGTCATTCACTAGTCATTAGCTGATTTAGTTCAGTAATTAGCAATGTAAATAATGTGTCATTAAACCGTTACGCACTTTTTTGGTACATGTCAGCTCTGCAACCAACTAAAATGGGGCGTACATGAGAGTAACTTCTCTTTCAGCCTTTTGTAGAGCTAGCTACACTGGCGGAGCTAAAGCGGATTCGCGTGCACCTACAAGAACCGTGCTGCGCATGTGCCAGGAGCCGTGACTTCGGGTGCCTCGCCGGTCTCCGAATACCAGAAGAGCGACGTCATATTTGCTACGGACGCATTCGGATTGTACCCCATCACTCGTGCACCTCTTGGGTTGTGTCTGCCGCGGCGCTAGTTTGCCGATATGACAGAGCCATAAACTAAGAGAGCCAAATAGCTGCCCAGCGTTGCATAACATCAAAAAAGCTTAACTAAGCACGTTCCGAAGTAGTTGCCTGGCAGTTGCTGGTTTAGAGTGGGAAGAACAAACAGAAAAAGGCTAAACGTGCTGCCGAAACACTGAGGCAAAGGGCGGAATGTTTACAAAAGCGGCGTCTCCACAAGGCCGTTTGACTTATTCAACGGTGAATCTTTTCAAAAGCGCCAGTTCATCTGAGACCTTCGAGAAAAAATTCCTAAACAATTTGGTTGGATATGTGTTCGAGATGTGTGAAATAGTGCGACACATGAAAGGCTTGACGCTGGTAATTAGTGAACGATGAGTTTAGCGGTGCCCCCTTAGCGCACGCTAGGTATATCCTGGCATAGCTGAGCCAAGCCACTCGTAGATCTTTGCTGAAGTACCTCTCATAAAAAGCAGATTTATGGCAAAAATAAAGTGCATCCGTACTAGGTAATGGCTGAGCCGTTTAACGAATAATTTTATGAAAGGATTCATCGGCCATCTTTGTGCAAGGGAGCACTGTCTCGCTTCTAAACGCTTTGTCTCTCACGCCTTCAGGTACGGGAGCCTCATTTCGCCAGCAACCTGCGTTTGGAAATGAAACGCTCGCTTTCCGGGCGTTGGGTTTTGCAACACCGCTGTACATACTCTCGAGATGACGTAACTTAAATTCGTGTTTGTCATCCCCGTACTCGATGATAGCGGGGCCGCGCAATAAGTAATGTAATCTTCTACTACTACAGAAAACGTCTAAGAGTGCCAATTTTAAGGTCACCAAAGCACCACAGTAAACGTTCGTGAAGCCCCTTGTCTGATTCTGATCAGGTAGCTGTTCGGGCTTCGATGGGTAGCGGTAGACGTGGTTTACGCTCATCACGGGAACATTTCCAGACGTTAACACTTTTTTGCACGTGGATCACACATTGAACTGCAAGATTTTGCCGCAGCCAGCAGATTGTCTTCTGAGCACAAGGGCAACGTTGGGATCTTGTGTGTTCTGAATGCTACCGACCTCTCTCACGTAATGGAACCGAAGTCGGTCGCATACACTGCAGCTAGCTGTATCTGGACTGCCCTTCGAGAAAGTGTAGCCTGAATTGAGCTGTTGTTCGGTCAGTTCCCGATCATTGTAGTTGTCTCGAATGCCTCAAAATCCTGGCCGCACACTTGCGTTGCCTTGTCGCTTCGAGATTGGTGGCCCGGAGTTTCGTATGCGTTGCGGCTCCGCGTTTCCTCACAGCATCACAGTCGTCGGCTCGGCGTTTCCGTTTCGATTTGGCTTTGTGTTGCCTGGCAGCCTCAGCGTCTTCAGCTTAATGTTTCCATCGCTCAACGGCTGCACATTGCCTCGCAGCGCCACAATTAGCTTGCCCGCGTGGCCGTTTTAAATTCAGCTTGGCGAGCTCACAGTAGTGGGTCCGCTTGCCGGCGTTGCAGTCTACGTTCCGCGTTCCGATCATTTTTCTGCTCAGCCATGCTCCTTACGCTACTTTTGCTGCTTATGCTAAAGCTTTCAGAACTGTCATTGTTTTCGCAGCTTACGTCACCAATGTCGCTACAATTCACGCCACGGAAAAGGAAATGAGAGAAGAGGGCACGCCCAGCCGGCGCGCTGCGTCAAAAGTGTGGAGAAAAACGCCTTGGTGGTTAAACTCACTGGGCACAAATGACGGCGTTGTTTCGGTTGCATGTTGTGCAGTGTAGTTGAAATGGCAGTGAATGGAGGCGGCATGTGTGCCTCCTTATGGGTCTCGTACCTAGCTGTGACGGACAATATCCGTTCTTCGTGTCGCGTTGTTAGCTACGCAGTGTTCTCCCGGCGGAAATCGCACTCCTTTACTGAGGGACAACTTTCTGAGGCAATGAAAGAAAAGCCATGGAGGCACAGCTAACTTCTCTGTGTTGCTGCGTCAAACTAACTTACGATGAATTTGATTCGCTTTCTGTTCCGGCGTTACAGATGCATACTTTCTGCATTTCATTTCTTTGCATGTGCTCCTTGGTTGACTGCGTTCAACCATGATTACCGAGCATGCATGCTTATTGGTGTTTAGTTCCCTGAGCTCAATTAGTCTGCGTAATTTTGTGTCTTCCAGAAATGACATAAATATTTTCAGCACTGCAATTCTTAGGGCATGCACTGATGCGTAAACTCGTCTTAGGCTAAAAAAATGACGCGTGTAGCGTGCTTACATAGCACGGGCGTTGTATACCAAAGAGAAACTCGAAAATCCTGTGGCGCGAGTCGAAATTCAGTACTGATCCCGTTGGCTTACGCCGGCAGCAAAATGCATCGGTGGCCGACTGCCCACACAATCCGCGGCCTAATAAACGTATGGCGGCAGCCTGGCACTGCTGCAGAACCCTGGACAACTTTTGCTCAATCCAAAGCACAGCCGGTTTCCGTGCTGTGCTTAAAAGTAAAATTGTACGGACGTGTGGTCATTAAATAAAAGTGTACGGGCGTGTGGTCATTTCACACGGTGGTGAATGGCGCAGGGTATGTACACCTCAGGATAGCAATTGTATTTTGCGGCTCCACGGAGGCAACCATGAAGCCGAACCACGAGAATGAAGTAATCAAAATAATAAGAAAGGGTGTAGAAAATTTGGCGAGCATTACCAAATCATGACCGGTATTTTGCCACTATCCTTTAAGAGGGAAGTACATAACAGCTGTATCTTGCCGCTGCTTTCATATAGGGAGCAGCAACCTGGAGGCTTACAGAGAGGGTTTTGCTTATGTTGAGGAAGCCGCAGTCAGCGGCGGAAATTAAACTGATTTGTGTAACCTTCAGAGGCAAGAAGGGAGCAGAGTGGGTGAGAGAACAAACCGGCGTTAAGGGTATACATAATTGAAATCACGAAGAAATTTACATGAAGCAGACACTTATACAGTGCGTAGGCAGTTCAACACTGCTCATTAAGGATAACTGACAGAATTTTCAGAGAATGAAAGCGCGTGAGAGGGAAACAGAAAGTTAGGCTGGAAAATGAGACTAGGAAGTTTGCGGGTATAAAGTGACAGCTGCAAGCACAGGAACGAGGTGGCTGACAGAGCGTAGGAGAGTCCTTTGTCTTGCAGTGGCCGTCGACAGGCTTATGGTGATGATGATTTCAATCACAAAGCTATGCATTATAATAATCAGATGTGCTGCCGCCCGCTGGCAATGGGTGCTTGTACGACGCATTATTGCTGCAATATCTTATGTTGTATTGAGAACGATGTGTAAAGCACGCGTGTGTCTGTAAAGCATGAAAGTTACTTTCACTGTACAATCTAAGGCAAAATTACTCGAAAAGGAAGTAACGGAGCCATGTAGGCGCGCGTGATGAACGGATAAACCATTGAGAAGCAACCACAGAGGGAACCGTGCGGCACGAAACTACTTTGTCTCCACTGGGATGAACCGTCCGGCCATTGCAGGGTGCAAATAGTGTTGCCAAGGTGATCACGCCTCCTTCTCCACAGAACACACGCTCTTCTCCTCCTCTGCTGGCTCAGTCTTTCCCCGTATTTTGCCGTCGGCGGTTGTGAGCATCGCGCTCGGAGTGCTCGACCACGGCTGCCTGGATTCGACGATCTAAGAATTACGACGTGGTGCTTGTGTGTACGCCTGGATGAGCGTGGGCTGCTGCTTTAGCGTTTCGCTGCACCCATGAAGTCTGGAGCAAGCCTCGACAGGTCACCACGCCACGCTGTATATCTCTGGCTTCAAGATAGTCATGACTAACACACAACAGCAACAGTTGGGAAGGCGAATATGGCGGCCGAGAAGAACAGGCCTATCGGATATATACTTCAGTCCGACTCAGGGCAGAAAACAGCGCTGGATTCTAAGGCAAGTAGGTTACCGTTCTTGATTCTACTCTACTTGTCGCGTGTGCGATACAGATTGCGCTTGCCGGCAACGGGCTCGGTCGTGTTGTATATCGCACGCATGAAATGCATCGCGAAGGTCAGCTTCGGCGTGTTCAGATCACCTGTGCTTTGCAACGGCCTGGAAATCGGCCGCCATCGCCGTCGGCCTTCCGTACGCTCGCTCATCGAGTGCTCTCCTGTCTTCGCCGCCGCGATGAGGTTTGCGCTGACGATATCGGGCTGAGACCTCGTCGCTGTTTTAGGAGTCGTCGAAAACACGTTGCGGGTTTTCCTAAAGAGCTTATTTGTAGTTTCCTAAAGAGCACGGGCTGGCGGGGCTTTCGCTAGCGTCGGAACTCACTGAAAAATAGGTCGCCATCACAGTTGGCTTTCCCGCCAGTCGGTTGCAAGCAGCTCGGGGCCGGCCGCTGGCCGCGGCGGCGGACTCGCGTTTGCGCGCTGCACTCACTCGAGTTTGTGGAAAAGGGACGCATTACCGTCGATTTCTTCGGCGCTAGCTCCAAACCAGCTCGGTGCTGTTCGTGGCGGCGGCCAAGCGTACACTCGCTCTGCCGTTCGAAGTTCGCTGGCGGCAGACACACCGCGTTCAGTGCCGTGTTTGGTGTCGCGTTCGCTTGCTCGAGCTGAACGACGTCGCTCGCTTAGGACTCGGCGACTTGTTAGCGGCACGGTGGTTTGCGGAGTTGTGACTGCGGCCGCTGCTCCTAAGCTGTTGCGCTACGGGGATCGAAATGAGTCTTTGACGATGTGTGACATCATGGTGAAATTGTTAGCCTGTCACCTCTCACAAATGTTTTCATTTGACCTTGCACGTATTTCTCATATGCATTTGTATTCATCCTGTGTCACGTGTGACTCACTATTTTACATACTTATTTTGCAGCCGTGGGCAGACACCGTGCTGAAGTCTATGTGCTGGCGTCTGCGATGCCCGTCATCCATCTCTTTCGTAAGAGCAGCTTCAGAAGGACTGTGCGAGATGTGAAGATAAAGTTATTTGTGTGTCTTATTTAACGCTTGTTTTTATATTAACGTGTACGTACTTGTTATCTGCATGCATCTTCATCTTCTGTGAAGTGTGCCTAACTATTTTTACTATATTATTGTACGTGCAGCCGTGGGAACACAACAGGCAAGAGGCTGCGTGCGCTGGCGTCTGCAATGCCTGTCACCTATCGCTTCCGTCGGAGGAGCTCCCCAAGGAGTGAACAAGATTTGACAACGAGACTGGACTTGTACACTTCACCATGAATTCACTTAAAAGAATGCAGAAACTTCATGTGTATGCAGAAAAATAAAAGATTTCTATGTCCCACTTTTGTCGTTCGTTGTTGCCGTGACTGTGAAAGCAGTTACGCATATATAGCTAACCACCTTTTCGCGTGTTTTTATCTGCGGAATTTGTTGCTCACTGGGCAGAAAAACAGGCGAAAAAGTGTTAGGCCTGGTGGAAAGTAAACAAAAAAACAATGTTTGAACTGGGGACAAAGAGTTCGTCCGATTGGTGTATTTGAGTGGATCAACCGTTTGTCCAGCAAGGTGCAACTGTGAGGACTAACGGTTGCCTGATAAGGTGTAAACGTGGGGATTAACTGTTGCTCTATAAGGTGCAAATATGAAGACTAAATGTTAGTCCTTTGAGGTGAACTGTGAGACTAACAGTTACTCACGGAGGTGTAAATGTGTGGACTAAATGTTCGTCCCCTTAGGGGACTAAGGCCCGTATTCACAAACGCTCTTCACTGAAGGGCTCCCCTCGACTTGACGAAGTCAAGGCGGAGCGTGCTTCTCCACTCAAGGAGCCGCTGCATTTCATGAATGCTCCTCCACGCTTCCTTCGCCAAGGGAGAACTCGGAAATGCTCCCTCCACTTGAGTGAACTGTATGGGCCGAGAAAAGCGCCTGATAACTAGATTATTCGCAATTGCGGTTAAGAAATGCCTATCTTCGTATAAGGAATGAACGCTTTTCTTGCGCATTCTTTTTTCATATAAATTGACATTACAGCGAAATCAATGCATTTAGGGTGGTAGCATGGTTTCCGCAAGCCTTGAGCCTGTAGAGTTAGCGAAACCCCCGCTTCAAGTCTGGCAAGAGTTGAGCCCAGGCAGCAGCTGATGGCGCTTCGTCTGCTGCTGAACGTTTCTACGTGCTTAGTTTATTTCGTCTCGTCTGCGTCTTTTAATTGCAGGTTATATTTACGGTAGTGTCTGCGTGGGTGTTTGAGACACTGCTTTCGCCGGGGTGACTAACGAACTACGTGAGTGTTGGCAGAAAGAAGAACATATGGTTTGTTGCTTTGTTTACTTTTGGTTTGCTGAGAGCCTTCTGATCACTAGTGTAGCCACCGAAGGTGTAACGCGGTGGAGTGAGTAATTTCTACTTTATATCACATTACATTGGTGGGCTTTTTAGAATTCACCTCCGACAAACATTACTTGTCCGTGAATTCGTTTTCACTGCAGAAGTACATGAACAGTTCCTGACTTCAGGCGACTGTGCTATGTTCATTTTTCTCATTTACTTCGAATTTCTACGTGACACTTTCGAAGTTCTTCTGCATGTAATAGAAATTTTGGAAGACAATGTTTGCAACTTCTATTCAAGGTTACACCAGTGTAGCGTAGATTTGATTAATATGTGGGATTTAACTCCCATAACCACTATTTGATTATGAGAGACGCAGGGTAGCGTTAAAAAGTAGGCATGGTACACTCATGGCTGAGTGTTTGAATTAGACTGCTATACAAATTAAGAAAATCAATCGTGTGCCTTTCTTAAACTAATGAAGAGAACGTCATTTTAAAGTTGTTGTTTTCTTCAATTATAGCATATATAGTCGGTTAACAGTGCGTGTTTGTGTTTTTGTGTTTTAATTTTAACATTTCAATCTTCTAAGGATGCCTGAGTAAGAAGTTATTTTTCCCATCTTCTTTTCGCTCTGTACTTGTGGATTCTCTAATATGACAGATTCGAATAGACGTAACCTTTAAATCTCTGTAGCTTCTGTCTCCAAGTTCATTCTTTAATTCGTTCACTGTTTATTCAGACAAAAACAATGAGTGCCTAGGTTGAAGGGACTAAAGGCAGATTCCCTCTGCCTGACTAAGGTCCCTCCACCCATACATTTGCTCAGGTGAAGTGGAACAAATACAAATTTGATTCTGTTTTTGAATGAGGGAACACAAAATTCGAATTCAACTATTATAACAGATGTCAACCCATACGTTTTAAAATAACACATTGCAGTCATCACCAATTCGCAGTACCAATATAAAATATATATATATATATATATATATATATATATATATTTATATATATATATATATATATATATTTATATATATATATATATATATATATATATATATATATATATATATATATATATATATATATATATATATATATATATATATATATATATATATATATATATAAATGCAACAAGGCAAAATTTCTGACAGAATTACAAAGTGCCTTAGAGAATTAGATTTGAAAAGAAAGAAATTTAGCAATTTTCATCTAATATACAAAAGCACGAACGACACAAAAGAAATATTTATGATAAATAATACAATTAAGGCTCCTTACAAGAAAGGAACTACATCTTAACTTTTTTCTTCGCACTGTTTTTAGTATTATGTTCTTTCGAAAGTTCACGGACATAGCTGATTTCGCGCAGTAGATAAGGTATTGGATATGATAAAGCTTGCTCACCATATGTTGTTCTGAAAAAAAAGGCAATCGAAAACGATCAAAGCGTAGTTCATAGGGAGTATCGCTTGGGTAGCAATGCTCTATAAAAGTGCTAACGGTGTTTCCTATTTAATTAATGACATATAAGCCGAGTTCAAGATTGTATAATTGGTAGACAGCAAGTATCTGAAGCTTGCCTGAAAATGAAGGAGTACGTTTTCTAGGTTGCAGATTTTCTATGTAGCGTACAGACCTTGTTTGTAAATCTAACAGCCTGTCAAGATTGGTTTTTGAAGTTGTGCCAAAAATTAAAAGACAGTAATATAGATGAGAATGAACCAAACAATAATATAGCTCTAGCTTTAACCAGTTTGCAACTAGGGACTTAAGTTTATTTAAAACCGAAATCGATCGAGACATATTGGCTTGTACTTTATTTGTTTGAGGTGTCCAACTCATGTGCTCATTAAAAAGCACACCTAAAATTTAAACAAAGAGACTCGTTGGATTTCATTATTTTTAAACCAGAGAGATATCCTGTAATCTTCACACTTGGTTTCGCTCCTAAATAAAATAAATTTAGTTTTACGAACATTCGACTGTAGTTGGTTTGAATCAAGCCAGTAAGAGAGTGAGACCAGGCATTCATTCGCTTTCCTCTCAAGATCTTTTAGACAGCTGTCAGAGAAGAACAAACTTGTATTATCTGCATACATAACTGTAGAAGAAGCCACTGGCACATGAACGATATCATTTATATAAATAATAAAAAATAGAGGTCCCAGTATAGAACCCTGAGGCACACCTAGTGTTACTGGTTTTAACTGGGAATTATGCCCGTGAACACATGTATATTGTAACCTGTCTGTTAAAGAGCTACGTAGTAACTCTAGAGCAATACCTCGAATGCCATAATACGGTAATCTTTTGAACAGAATATCATGCTTAACCGAATCGAATGCCTTTCGAAAGTCTAAAAATATTCCCAGGGTGAACTGCTTGCTGTCTATATATTGAGATATTTGTTCCTTAATGCCAAGTATTGCCATTTCTGTAGATTTCTTTGCTCGAAAGCCGAATTGCTCACAAGCAAGTAGTCCATAATCATCGAGAAACTTGGTTATCCTTGTTTTTATTACGTTTTCTAACACTTTCGAGAATAAGGGTAACACCGATATCAGCCGGTAATTATTGAAATCATTAATAGGGCCTCCTTTATGTAGGATTGTTACCCTCGCAGTTTTCATAGCAGCTGGAAAAATGCCTGTAACTAGCGCTCTGTTGCAGATATGTTGTAAAGGTGCCGCAAGTAAATTTGCAACAAAGGTTATTGGAATGGCTTTGGTTTCATCGTTACCAGCCGCAGTATTTTTATTTAGCCCCATAAGAAAAGAATAGATCTCCAATTCACTACATGGCGACAGAAATATAGAATTCATACGAAAGGAATCTATGTATTTTTCAACGTTTAATTGCTTGGCGGAAGACGAATATGTACCAGAGGTTAAGAAGCATGAATTGAATTTACTTGACAAAGCCTTTTTACTCTATGAGACACCAACAGTCACCAACGTGCTAGGAATGGTATTTTGTTCTTGACCAATTAGAGAACGTAATGTGTTCAAAACTTTTTTAGGGTCATCGGAAACAGCAAGGAATCTGTTTTTATAATATTCAGCCCTAGCTTTCTTGAGGTCAGAGTTTAACTTGTTTCTCCCTTTCTTATACTCGATAAGAAGCGCTAAGTCTTTTAGATTAATAAATTGATGGTACATGATACCTAGTGCTTTATTTCTCTGATGTAACTCTTTTGTTATCCATGGTTTTCTACTTTTTTGTGTATTTTCGCGTAACATTTAGGGAAAGTTTCCTCGTAGCAACGCTTGACCTTGACCAACGCTGAGTTCACACAGCGGCCCCTTCTTAAAATTTTTGTCCTGTCTTCTTTGCCTGCAAGCTCAGAAGCACATTCGTTAATGCAGGAATGACCTTTGCATTTATGTTTTCGCTTTATTTATAGATTAATATTGCCGGGAATAGCTCTTGAAAATTATCGTGTTTTCTGTGCTTCATTCTAAACCCTCGGCAGCGCATAATTTATAGATGTTTTATTCATTCGGAAAGGATAAAATTGAAGGCGCTTTTGACTTTTGGTGCTGTTCTGTCTTAAAAATGACCGTGGCGGTTCACTGAACCTTGGAGAAAGATTCGTCAAGAAGTGGAGTATTTTACTTTGCTGATTTAACAAAGACCAGTGCAACAAAGTGGTAAAAAATGCTCAAGAGTTTTGGAGACATCGCGGATATATCTGGTCAAACCCCTGTAAATAAAATATCCGCTACTGTTGCAACATTAGCATGCCTACACGCTGGAACCACGCCATCTCAGTTTCATGGAAGGAAAGTGTTGCTGGTGTATATAAAACAAGCTTGATTTTTGTAGAACTGCTCTCCTGTAGAGTCGGAGAAGAGGGTTTTGTGATTCTGTCTCAACCTGAAAAGACGTTCTTTCTTTTGTCTACTCGGATTTCCAGATCACAATAATCTTATCTGGAGTTTAATTTTCAGAAACCACGAGATGATTATGAAAGACGCTCGTGTGTTTTTCTTCAAATAATGGCGAAAACATCATTTTAAAGTTGTTGTTTTAATGAATTAGCTGCATATACAGTCGGTTAACAATGCGTGTTTGTGTTTCTGTATTTCAATTTGAACATTTCAATCTTCCAAGGATTCCTGAGTAAGCAGTTATTTTTTCCAACTTCTTTTCGCCCTGCATTTGTGGATAGTCTAATATGCCAGATTTGAATAGACGTAACCTTTAAATCTCTGTAGCTTGCATCTCCAAGTTCACACAGCGGCCCCCGTCGTAAATTTTTTTCTGTCTTCTTTATCTTCAAGCTCATAAGCACACTCGTTAATGTAGGAATGACCTTTGCATTTAGGGTTTGGCTTTTATTCGTAGAATAATCTTGCCGGGAATAGCTCTTGAAAATGATCGTGTTTTCTGTGCTTCATTCTAAAGCCTCGGCAGTAAATAATTTATAGGAGATGTTTTATTCTTTTGGAAATAATAAAATTGAAGGCGCTTTTGACTTTCGGTGCTGCTCTGTCTTAAAAATGTCCGTGGTGGTTCACTGAACCTTGGAGAAACTGTCTTCAAGAAGCAGAGTTCTTTTATTTTGCTGATATGACGAAGACCAGTGCAACAAAGTGGTAAAAATATGCCCAAGAGTGTTGAAGACATCACGATTATATCTAGTCAAACCCCTGTAAATGGGGCTGGTGTATATAAAACAAGCTTGACATTTGTAGAACTGCTCTCCTGTAGAGTCGGAGAAGAGGGTTTTGTGATTCTGTCTCTTCTTGAAAAGACGAACAAGAGAATTTAATGTATTCAAAAATAAACAAAGTAGAAAATACAAATGGAAAAATAATCGTTCATTACATTAGACTGATGAAGAGCCATGTGGCAAACACAAGCGTGCCACTGCAAAGTTTGCATTAATCAAGCATATGCAGCAGACACACTGTCGAAATAAAATTCTAGATTGTAAGATCGAGGTAGTAGACACCATAGCGTGTCTTATGCATTGCAGCGGCACGCATTCACTGCAGATTTTGTCCTTTCGTATACAGTCGTGCAAACTCTGCAATGCATTGCGAATACGGCACGTTTTAGGAAACCTTTCCTCTGTGTTCTTCTGTCGGCAGCCTGGCCCCTGCACAAAAGAAGTAAGACATAATATAAAAAAAACATAATAGTTAGAACACCAGAGCCGCATTTTTTTATTTCTCGTGATGCACTCATTCATTATATTTCTTGCGTTAAAGAACCGACATAGTTGAGTTATTGAGCTTTGCCTATTTTGACACATGTTTGGCTCAGGCACTTGGCCAGCTCACCAGGCATATGGTTATGTAATTCGATAATCTAATTGCACGAATCAATGGCGTAGCCAGCGATATCTTTTCAGGGGGGATAGGGGGTTCAACCATAAAAAAACAACCTTACAATGTATCTGCGGTATTTCCATTTCGTATGTTTGCGTTTTTTACGACACTCCATGGATTCGTGCCTGCGTGCACGTTTCACAGAGCACGAGCCTCTGCTTGATTCCATGAAGCTGGGTGTGGTTGTTCATTGGTATTGTGAGCTGCATAGACACTGTATATCGAAGCTATGTTTCACACGTAGTAGCAACAAAAGCACACCTATTGGGCCCATTGGCATTGTGTTTTGTTCTTCCTAAACTGTCCCTAATAGTGATATGACCTGAGCAGGGGGTAAAATGAACAAAAAACAAGAAAAAGGAGAACCTACCTTCTCGTAGATACAGACAATCATCTAACGAAAGTGTGCTTCGCCGTATATTTCGGCTAGTGTAGCAAATATTCACCGGAGAGGAAGCCGCTCAGGAGTATGCTGAATGCAGCACATCGAAAGTTTGCTATTACGTTTCCTCTCCGCTTGTTTGTCAAGCTTTCGCGCCACGGTTGAAATGGTGTGGTGTGCAAGCTTCATCGCAACACTTGAAAGCACTGGCATCCGCAGTAGGTCTTGGAGCACTCGCACGACGAGTATACGCACGCCCGAATGCAGGTAATCCTCTGGCTCATGCACAAAACACAACACATCATGGCACTGGTGAGCGCTCCGCTTGACACCAGGCGCGCTTGTCCCGCCGCCACAGTAGCCGTTGTCAAACCCTTACAGACCGCTCCGTAATGAACGTGCACCGTCACTGTTGAAAGAGCGTGGCGGTGGCAGCCTAATTGATCGAGAAACGCCGTCAACGGGAGACGGGCTCCGCCATGGACGCGATGTTGGCGCAGAAACTTCACTCGAAGGACGATTCAAGGTAGCTCGATCGTTTTCTTGGCAATCTCGAGGAAACGCTCGAGATTTTCTCAAGTGAAGGAAGCGTTTCAAGTGAAGGGTGGTTTGTGATTGGGAAAACGCCACTCAAGGATCGTTTCGAGTGAAGGGTCGAGTCGAGGAGCGTTTGTGAATACGGGGGTAACTGTTAGACCCGCTGCCGTAAGCCCTTGAAGGTATAATGGTTGTGGCAGCCCCATTAGTCCCCAAAAGGGCTAACCACACACCCTTTTAACACCATTTTGCCTTAGAGTGTATTCGCAAGCAGAGGAAGGACCTGTAGTAGAACATCCGCTTTCCACGCCAATTATCTTGGTAACCGAAACGACCCGAGTTTGATTCCAACTCTGTCCCTTCCTCGCTTATCAGTTGTTTTATTTGCATCGTTCTCAAATTTTTGGTTCCTTATAAGGTGGTTTTTTGCTCAAAACCAACTACGCCGATACCAACGCCAGAATTTCTGCAAAACAAGCTCTTTGACGCCATCGCGTTCAAGGAAACGTTAAACACGAGGAACATGGGGATGCGAGTTTACGACTCGCAGGACGTAGCCATGTTGTTGCATGGGAGTTGAAGGCCAGTCAAAGTAATCTTGACGCGACATAGTGCTATCATAACGCAAACGTCAGAAATAAATATTGCCAGCGGAACCCTGGAAGGCATAATTGAAACAATTCATGAAATTCTGCAAAAATTATGCATCAGTTTTTGTGATTCGATGTGTGCTAACAAACAAGAAGGTGAATGCAATACCGGCACCATGATAGCTAGAAAATCCGTCGCGAGTTTGAGACTATAGCTGTGGCAACCGCGTTTTGTTGTGGATGTAATGCAAAAACATCAGTGTATGGAAAGTTCTGTGATCGTGCAAGAACATTTAGGTGCTTATGTTTTATTCTCCAATCCCCCACTACGGCGCGCCTCGTAAAGAGATGAGAACCTTCTCAGGTCAATCGCGATCAACGCAGTCGCAATAAATGACAAATGCATAATCGGGGATGGTGCTTTCGGGTGCTGGTTGCAAGATATAGAAGAAAAAGCTACGCCAAGAAACAAGAAGAATTAAAAAAGAATGGCACCAGTGCTGATCCCGTTCACTTCTTTCATCTCATGCTTTGTTTCAAGGTGTACTGACATATTTTGCGATAGAATTATACCTGCACATTTCGCATCACAAAGTTGCCTGTGTGATTTCGATGGCAGAGCTAGCATTGCCAAGAAAAGTGACAGAACAAATAGAAACGTAAAGGGGTTAACTATGTTACGTCAAGCTTCATACCCTCAATTGTGGGAAGGGGGAATAAAGGAGCAATGGAGAGAGAGAGAGAGAGAGAGAGGAGATGCGCGTTGTATACCGCACGAACAGTGCAGGGTTTCACAAGTGGTCACTCAGTGATGTTAGCCTCAAGAATTTGAAGAAGCATTAGTGTGGCTTTCTGGGATGGTGTAATTGAAGACCACGCACCGAAGTTCTTTTCTTGAGTAAACTGATGATCATTCAGTTTCCACAAAGCACACTGGAAAGTCCAGTGATCCTGCCTTAAGACGGGACAGTCGACAAGGCGTGGTCAAGCTAGCGCTGCAAATGGTAACCAATTACCTGTTTTTTCTTGAAGATGAACCCACCATAAGATGCCCCTATATCACAGAATTCAAACGTGAGACTAGTTTATCCCCTTTAATACATTTACTACAAAAGCTTTTACCTCTCTGCAACTTATTTTTTCATAAAATATGAGAAATTACAACTAAGAAGCATCTAGCCACTGAGGATTTTTTGCTTTTAAATACTCGCTGCTATTTGTTTTTTTTCCTTTGAGCAGTCGCAAACACACAACACAGTGCAATCAGTTTATCATGCACAATGGTCATGCAAGACAAGGCAACCGGCTGCATAGCAAAACATGATAGGCGACAATTCACAAGAGGTATATCTCGTACGTCATCCAATACAGGGTTTATTTCATCCCAACGCGTTGTGAACAAATGGCTTGCGTCATGAATTGCAGTGCAAAGATGGGAGAGAAGAGCAGGCTTGATCTTTTTGTTTACAGAGGTTGTTTCTTGGGTCCTCTAAGCCTAGCAAAGGCACATGAGTACGAAGTAGACTGTCGACATGCCTAGGTGAGCAATTTCCAAAGCAATCCTCGTCAAGCTGGTGATACACCTACAAACCTGATAGCTTACAGACAGTTTACTGCAAGATATTTTATTTCATAAATTCACACATGCAAGTGGCGTTACTGAAGCAGATATGCTAAAATTTCGCAAAAATGCTATGCTCCCAAGAACTGAAACCATGTGCACGGACACCGTTTTGTATTTTGCTGAACTGTTGTGTGAATGTGCAGTGCACGCTGAAGCAAAGTAGTCAAATGAAGGTCATATAACGTGTGGGCGGCAAATTTTTCTATATTTAAAACTTGTGGTGCGATGCCACATTTTAATTTCTGCAATAGGTAATCTACACTTCTCGTGGGCGATTTATTGTAAAAAAATTGTATAATAAAACGTTTTTGAGACACCATCTTTAACGTTATCAGAGTGGGCTTTAAATTTAGCCGTAACAGACAGCTGATTGGTTCAACTTCGCAGCACGCAATTTCGCAGCCCCGGGTGATAGTTGTGCCTGCATAGAAAGTATCTACGCGAGTGCAAGGTAGCTTCTTTGGTTCGTTCATCAGCTTCAACGCCGTCAGCTGCGGCTATGGTGCTCTGCTGCAGACCCGAAGGTTTGATTACGGCCGCGGTGACCACACTTCGGTGTAGCCGAAGCAGCCGAATCCCGTGTGCTGTTCGATGTCAGTGCACTTGAAACAACACTGGATGGCCTAAATTTTTGAAGCCATTCACCACAGCGTCTTTCGATCATTGTGAATTTGGGATTTCAACGCCGGTTAAATATGTTATTAGTTTCTATGCTCTTCGAACAATTCATTTCTTAAATTCACATGTTTTGACAATGGGATGAGTCTGCACATTCAAATGAACTATGTTCAATGATCGAACTTCAAGTGAATTTGCGCCAAATGAAGCGGCGCCAGACAGCGTGAATTGGAAGACATCCCCGTTAGCGGGCCCCCCTTATCGTAAAAAGAAGACGTGATGTTGCGCAATGCGTGGGCCCCGAGGTCCCAGCGTGCGCGGCTAGAAGAAAGGCTCCTCTCCCACAATTGACCCCAAAGGAATCTCGGAAAAAGGCCGCAATAGTAGGAAAAACTGATCTAGAGCTCGATTCGCTCGAATATTGGCTCGGGCGAAAAGAAGACACAGAGTTAGTTCGTCTCGACAGAAGCCACGTCGGCTACTCTTCGATTCCTGGTTTCGAGTAACTACACCAGCTACACGCTGAGGGCTCCAGCTTCTGTTGACGGCAACGCCGGACCGCACCTGCCACCACCTAAGTAACTTGGGAATTTATTGCCTTAACGCGCATCAAAGTTACGTTGTGATTTGTATGTCGAATTCGAGCCAGCCATTATACTTGTAATGCTGATGACACTAACAATTTGCGTGCATTGCGATGCTAGGATTGCTCCTGACACGAAATACTGTGAACGTTCATACTTCTTGCTAAATAAAACATTCCGCAGTTTTTAAGTTGTTTAAAGCACAGGTGTGGCTATGTCGTGAAACACCTGCTTTCCACCCTGAAGACCTTGATAGATATTTATTACTTATTTATTCGCAGTAGCCTAACCCCCCGTATTCTGGAATGCCCCTGTAGTCAACGCTCACCTTTATTTGAGAAAGCCGATGGGAGCGCCATCTCTGGGCAGGGAAATTTACTGCATATCATTGATAATTTTCAGCTATTCTGGAGTAGCGCAGCGTCATTTTCAGCCGAGCAGTGGTGCAGTGCGCAATTCTGTGAAGTGAAGGGTGAAAGCCGAGTCAAGGAGCGTTTGTGAATACGGGGGTTAGAGTTTTACCTCACGAATAAGGCCGACATTTCCCTCACAACCAATAACGCCGAAGGACCACAGCGATTCCGGCACTACGTGTCCTCTAACGCTATCACATTAAAAATTCCTGCCAGTTTCGAGCCGCTAAAACCGTTTCACAGCAAAGCAGCCCCCACGTTTTGCTGTTGCGATTCCTGTCTTATTTCATGACGTTTTTCACTTCATAAGTTTATGTCATTTTTTTTTCTTTCTTACTCGAAGCTAAGCTGTGTGTTTGGAGCAGACAGCTATGGAGGGCATGGATTGGCCTGGATTGTCTCTGTTATCTTGGGCAGGTCTGTTTAGTGCTGCGCCTGAGGCTGTTGGGCCTCCACACTCTCTTGCCATACGAGCGAGCTTTTCTAGCCACTTTCCTTAACTCGTCGGCCTTTTTTTTCTTAATGCTAAGCCTTATTGTAACTTTTGAGGTCAAGTGACTATAGCGAACGCCAGCGCCGATACATTGTTGACAGTTGCCCCGTAAAAGCTATGAAATGACGTGTCCAAAGTCGATACGAGGCATTCCTGCCTGTATCGAAAAAAGTATTTGGATATAGCGTAAACAGCGCGCTGCGTTACGCATGCGAGACCCATTACCGAAGGTGTTTTTGCAAAGCGGCGGCTGTGCCGACAGTTATTCTGAAAGATGATAGCCAAGAGGCCGAATTACTCGAACCCTTTTGTAGGTCTTAGAATACACAGTGTGGCGATACACGGTTACGGAGTCGCGGAAAAACAAAGCTATCATTCCCCTTTTGAAGACAACCTAAGACAGTTATCGAGGTCACGCTCAGACCAGGCCAGTAAGATATTTTCTCAATGTTTAGCGCAGGGGCCTATTAAGACTAGGACCAACAGTGACGTATACAAGTGCTTGTTTCTGTTTGGCTTTCAACCCCGTTTCAATCATATATTCGCTAAGCACATCGGTCAAAATGATGCTGTCCCCTCAATTACTGCACATACATTAATTAAAGTTTCACCGAAGGCCTTATGTCAGTTTTCAGGTTGAAAGTTGAGATGGCGGGGATCAAACAGCGAATTTTAGGTCGCTGTACGTGCTTTCCCATTCTGAGTGCATTTCAGAAGTCAAGGCACAGAGCAGCAAACAAGCACTGGACAGAAAACTCGTACAAGTCGCAATGCATTAAAAGAATGGTAAAAAGTGGCAAAAAAGCGTATATATCGTACCGGAACTAAACACTTGCACAACGAAAAACAAAAACGTCTTTGTAAAAAAAGCAACTCCATGTGAACTTCAATCGAGTACATTATCTGTGTGTTCTTCTCTCTCTGCTTCAGGTGAAACGCCTTTTCTAAAGCTTTTCAAAATACAAGTTCCCGCGCATCTACGATATATCTCCACCTAATTTGGGTACCAGGACACAAAGATTTGATTTTAAACGAAAGTTCTGATTCTTTTGCAATGGAGGCGCTTTTGATGCCAATCATTCAGGTTTTCCCACAGACAACATACATTACAATTGCACGATTCCGCACCTTAATTTTCAAAAAATGCTGATCAGACCCTGTTTTGACAGCTTCTCTAGAATATAAGCACTTATTATTTCTCTGAAAAAGTGAGTTATTGCAGTCGAGAAATGGAAGTGGCCATAACCAAACTTCGCTGCCGGGCTACCTCTCTCAACTTTTACCTGCGTAGATCATGTCAAGCGTTGTCTCCTCTTTATCTTTTCTGTGAGGAGGAGGAAACATTCAGTCATTACCTTCTATCCTGTCGCCGCTATACGTTATCGAGAAGAAGATTTATAGCAACACCTCTTCGAAACTTGGGTCTGGAAATATCCGAATCAGTTGTTCTATCATTCGGCGCCTCTACTCTGGGCTACAGCCACAGGAATGTTTACTACGCGATAGACTAACTTATCAGTCAGACTAAAAGAATATAGAGCAAAATTTTTTATTCTATTAAATATTTAAATACTATTATTCAGTATTTACTTGTTTTGAAACCTCTCCCTAGCATAAAAAAGTAGTATCGCGAAGAAACAGAAAAAAACTAATTCACCTATTACTCCGCCAATACCCTGCATTGGGTAAGGGCCATGAGATAAGGAGAAGAAGAAGAAGAAGAAGAAGAAGACTACACCACAGCACATACATGATCACGTGCGTCCGCCTGCCCGTCAATACGCCCATGTCTGGGTTAGTCCATCTCTTTCTCCTTTATAATAGTCGGCGACTTAAACGTAGGAACTATGGACCTTATGACCTACCTTCACCAAGTCGTCCTCCTTCGCTTCATGGAGATATGTCAATACCTTTTCGGTCAATATTGTTGTTGCAAGCTTCTGCAAGCGCCGGGCATAACGCTAAAACCTCAAGAGTACGACCAGATAGATAATTGAACACAGTATGAAGTTGGGTGTGTCGGAAATACATAACTGATGACTCAGCGAAAAAAAAAGGACAAGCACTCCCCTTCATCTCTTTCCTGGTCCATTGTCATGTTTTTTTATTCGCTTCACGCTACGTTATTAGCTGAAACATCTGATACCACATGCATAAATACCGAGCTACCTCACCGCAGATCAGATTAATCCACGGCCGACTGCTGTTGGTGCCGCTGTCAGCGTACCACGTGCATTACTTGAGTGACGTTTCTTTCTTCACGGACAAGCTCATCCAAAGAAGACGTTCAGTCCTGAGCAGGCAGACGACTGCCTTTTTCATTGTACCGACCACGCGTATATACAAGACATGAAGACATTTCATATTACGGTCGCACATACTACCGAATGATGCTCTTGTGATTGGCAGCACAGGCATAGTATTTACGTGGGCGTGAATGGTAGCATGCAGGAACATTCACACAAAACAACTTAAATAAGGAAAGCCATAGTTCGATGTAAAGTATGGCAATATGAAACAACCTCGTACTTCGGTAATGCCAACTACCAGACAACGATGTCGATTAATGTATAGGGATGTTACTGGTAGTGCAAGTAATTTAACCACGAAGACAGAGAACCAGACGAAGCGATATCTAGCCGCCGACGGTTCTGATCCAGTGACCTTCGAACAAAGTTTTCGATGCTCTTCAAAGTTATTTCGAACAAAGCGTCGAATTGTCTACAAAGTTACGCCGGTGGTCATCTTGCAGCCCACTCGATAAGGAATATGTGTGCATTTACACATGAGAGCGGTGGTCAACACCACCGAAAAGCCATTCGGTGAGTGTAGAATATTTGTTATAGCCTCTTAGAGTAACGTATTTTTACTCTTGTATTCATATAGTGAGTTGCACAATGAGAGCGAAAAGATTAGAGAAAAAAATATTCACTCTTTCTTGTTACTGTATTACAGAAGCTTGCAAGGCTGAATTACGATAGTTTGTTTAGGGGTACTAAATTATATTCTAAGACTTGCTTTGTGGAGGAAGCGTTAAGAGGGTTGTGGAACATTTTATTTTGAGAGGTTTGTAGTTTAGCATGTTAGACTAGATTGCATTACCCCGGACAAGCAGACAATGTATGTGGGTAAATGGATGGAGGCGAAAATTTACTTGAAGTCCTCGGGTGCATGACTCAATGCTCAGTGGGACGCTCTAACGTCGGGACAGTCAGGCCTAGCTTGACCGCCGCATCGTGGGCCCTCTGGACAGCTCACAGTTGATCCTTGACATCAGGGCTCTTGATAGTGGATAGCCACTTGTTTTCATTCAATTGTTCCGTGGTCCACAACGAGCAAGCATCTCAAGCGCATTGTGAAAAGAAGGAAGGCCATTTCTGTGATGCTTTTACGTCGGGCGACAGAATGTAGGTGTGTTGGAAATGAAAAAAAAAACTGTTCATAATACAAAGCAAGCTGTTCTTGGGACTAGTGTATCTGTTATGCGTAGCGACGCCTACGAATCTAATAAGCGCGCATGAAAAAATATTAGGATGTTCATCGAGGTATATTGTGCTGCTGTACGTTATTTCATTTTTTATAAGTCAGTCACCTTGGTTGGTTGCACATCAGCAAAAAATTGCTCACGTGGCAGTATGCTCGCGCGGCAGTGTATAGGTTACACTGTCACGCACGCTTCACCGTGCTTGCAACGTATGGCGTGACGAGGTTTTCATCAAAGCAGCACACACTGATCTCGCTGTGTTCTGGTGTATAGGTGGGAGGCTATTCGCCACGCGCTGACGTGTTCAAACTCATATTGCTGACTATGGTACATTCACACAACCACCATATTGTATGTACCTTTAAAGAACAGTGACATCTTGGAAACTACACAAGAAATGACAACTGACTAGGTGATGTTATAGGCAGCTTACCCCCTAAAACTTTTAATGAATTGGAGAGATTTGGGCTGGTTGTTTCATTGCCATAAATTACTGAACTTCTCACACGCATGTGACACGAGTTTCTAGTTAGAAATATTCAGGTGCTTCCGATTTATCTACAGGCTTCTACAAAATTTTTATGACATAAGTGATTGAAATGAGAAATTTTGCTACTCTTCATATTGTGATTACAAAATGAATAGTGCGCTCCTAGTACTAAGTCTGTGTGTCTTTTTTTTAACAAACATCAAATAAGTTTTGTGTGTTTCTTTTCGTCTAGTCGGGTAAAGTGAATAGTCATTCGGGGTTCGCGACCAGTTGTCGACAAAATTGTTGCAGCGACAGAAAAAAAAACGTTGAAGGTTTATTAACAGAAAAATTTACAGGTGTTTGTGGTATGCACCATCACTTCTGTTATATATACATACATACATACATATATATATATATATATATATATGTATATATATATATATATGTGTACAAGACACCAATCCACACTAATGCATTGTAGGTAATAAATGACTCGAGCTCCTCTTGAGACTTGAAATGCTCCGGGGCCTTTATATTTGATTTTGAACATTTGCCGATGCAAGACAACAGATAAGTGGTCACAGGTGTCTATTGATATGTGACTAGAAAACACGCACTCTCACTATTATTATTCATTAGCTCTAGCACGAAAGAGCCAGTAGCAGTGCTTTATGCTAGCATATAATTGTTACCGTGTGAGAACAAGAGGCCTCAGAAAACAGTGACAAGTGATACTGTACCGGACTGATTTGGCTCCTATTGACGTTATAGTCTCCACAAGAAATGTTTTTAAATACAAGAGACGTACGTCGTGTTCAAAGCAATAAAAACGTAGATAAGTTTTCCTGAAAAGGGCGATAAAGAACAGTAGTTTTTTGGCCACCCAACAGCCAGCTGAAAAATTTCAATATTAGCGGCACAAACGCATTGACGAAATAAAAATTCAGTGATATTTGTTTTTCACTGGTAAGGCAACATCTCGCTCATGCTTTGTTATAGGGTTAACATTTAAGCAATTAAAGCCGGGCATGCGCACCTGCATGTGCGATAGAAGTCGGTGGTACAGTCACTGGACGAAACACAGCCAAGCTATTTCAGGCGATAAAAAAATCTCAATAAAAAACGGCAAATCATGAAATCCTCTAACGCAACAGACAAAATAGAGCTAGTAGAGTTTTTGAAGTTAGTCAATAGGCTTAAAGTAGCTGATATTTAAAGGTATAACATGGGGAGAATGGAGTGGTCTCTAAAAAGCGGCGGAAGCATAAAAGCTGCGAAGGCAAACTTGTGCATAGGAAAAAAACAGATGTATGCATTAGGGACCAGGAAAACCATCTCGTAACCAACATGAATAGAATGGTGGAGGTAACGGAGGAGTTTTACAGAGAGCTATACAGAAGCCAAAACACCAAGAAAGATATCGTGACAACAAAATTGGCCCAGTATCTGCATGTTACATTGCAAAGATCGTCGAAAGACGACAGTCTTTCGTCTGGAGAGAGTGAACAAAACGTTTATTTGATGTTCTGAGCAAGAAAACTGGTGAATGTTTTTTTCTGAAGGCGCTGCGTTAGAGTGCCTCGAGCGTGTAGCGGAGGCGAATGATCCCATCAAGTCACGTCACACGTGAGGCATGAGCGCTATCTGGATGTTATCCTGGAAAACGAAGCACGCTTGCCCTGCGCGTCCGCCCCGGAGGTGATAAGGTGTAGAACGCAAAGCAACGGGTAGGTGCCACCACCATGTCGTCTTAGCAAAGCCCTCGAAACACATGCCCTTTTGTACAAACATTGCATTGTCAGAGCAGCGTGATAAACGCTACGGCCATTAGAATTACTCATGTATGCCTTTCCTAGCAAAAAAAAACACATATACAGAATACGCACGTGTTGTTATGGTGCCTCAGATATGCGCAAAATTTGCTTTTTAATTAACAATCGCACAAGTATGAACAAGTATTTGTTCACACAAGTACAATCGCACAAGTACAATTGCACAAGTATTTGGAGTATCGTTTGGCCACTTTGGCGCCGAATAAAGTACTGTTAAGGGTGGGCAAACAGAAAAAATACAGACAGATAGACAGTAGAAAATTTAAATAATAGACCAGAGCAATTAGACATCCTATTAGTAATGACAGGGGAACTACGGAATGCCCGAGAAAGAATACAACGAGGCAAAGCCATTGGGGAGAATAAGTTAAGAGTACAACTACTTAAAGATGGCGGAGATATTTTGTTAGAAAAACTCGCCACCTGATATACGTAGTGTCTCCTGAAGGGAAGGGTACCAGAATACTGGAAGACCGCCAACATCATCTTCATTCATGAGAAAGGAGACATCTTTACTAATAAAATCACAAGCTGGTCAGCTAACTGTTCCTTCTTTATTTACAAAAATACTAGCTATTTTAATAAAGACGACATATTACTTCGAAAATCTAAAGGACCAAGAAGGGTTTTGTACAGGCTACTGCTCAATAAACCGTATTATTACTATCAATCAGGTAATTGAGATATGCACAGAATACAACCAACCCCTACACATAGCCTTCGTTGATTATTAAAAGGAGTTTAATTCAGTCAAGACATGAGCAGTAATGGAGGCACTAAGGAATAGGGCGTCAAAGACCTTTATTAAACACAACGGAGCAATCTACAGCGCTTAGAAAACCATTATGCATGGTTCTTCATAAATGAAACGACAGAATTTGAATAAAAAATGGTGTAAGGTAGGGAGGCACGATCTCTTCAATGCTATTCACCACGTATTTAGAGGAGGCTTTCAGGACCCTAGTTTTAGAAGAGTTACGAATGAAAGTTAGCAGAGTGTGTCTTAGTAACCTACGAGTTGCTGATGATATTACCTTGATGAATAGCTCGAGGGCTGAGTTACAGCTCGTGATTACTCAGCTGGACACGGAAAGCAGAAAAGTAGCTCTCAAAATTAATATGCACAAAACTAAAAGATGGTGCAACAACCTCGGCAAAAAAAAAACACTTCGCGATAGTTGGACAGACGCTGGAAGTTGTAAAAGGAGATGTCTACTTAAGACAGGTAGTAACCGCGGAGCCCAACGATGGGTATGAAATACCTAGAAGAATAAAAATGAGGTGGATTACATTAAGCAAGCCTTTTCAAATCACAATGATAATCTGCCACTAAGCCTCACGAGGAAAGGATATAACAGCTGCATCTCGCCAGTACTTACCTATAGGATAGAACCCTCGATGCTTACATAAAGGGCTCAGCTTAAATTTAGAACAATGGCAGCGAGCGATGGAAACGAAAATGATAGGTGCAATCTTAAGAGACAAGAAGAGAGCGGATTTCACGAGGGAACACAAACCGGGGTTAAGGATATCCTAGCTGAAATCAAAAGAAAGATGTACATAGGCCGGGCACGTAGCGCGTATTCAGGAAAACCGCTGGACATTAAGTTTAACTCACTGGATTCCAGAGAAGGCAAACGCACGAAGCGGAGACGGAAAATTAGATGGGCCAATGAGGTTAAACAGTTCGCAGGTGTAACGTAGCAGCGGAAAGCACCACATCAGGTTGATTGGCGAATCATGGGAGATGCCTTTGGCCTACAGTTGGCATATTGAAGCTGATGATGAATAAGATGATGTATACGCGTTTGACATTATTTCCGCGGTGACACCATAGTTCTGTTAAAGGGATCAAAACCTCACTTCATTGCTAGCTCGTACTAAGGAGGCTCACATATTGCAGGCTGCTCCTGTGAGGCAATCGGACATGTGTTTGAAACAATTACAACGCTAGCTGACGCGCCACGTTTAGTTACTTTCTCACAGCGGGTATCATTAGGATTTTGATTATAATGTGACAGGGGTACGATGAACCCGTAGCTTCGTGGGAGTAAACGTCCGAAGCGTGACAGCTGGTGTAAACAAAAGCCTTGTTTTTGCTGCACAGACATCACAATTTGTGCGTTAATTCAGCTTTTCCTTATCACTGGCCAGTTGCTGCGTCGTGAATCTTTCGCTTATCACGAGCAAGTTAAGCGTTAGCTTCCACACGTTACCTGGTTTCCGTGAGCATTACAAAGCTTCATTTCTCGCATTTACAGACACTGACGTCTTTTATTGCAGCTATTTGCGCCGAAAGCCATGTCACTTCAGAAGACCAGCGGAATTGAGTACTGGACGAAGCGCTGGGCGAACCACATCATTCCTTTTCACAGACCTTCAGTTCATCCATGAGTATATATGCAGAAATTACAAAGCTTTCTACTCACGTGATTGCAGCGCACATAGTTGTTTGTTTCGCTAAGCAACCGTTCCATATTTAGGCCCTCCTGGTGTGATCCACTGTCCCCAAAAATAAATGATGTTTTCGTAAGTGAAAATGAGAATACCAGCTACATTATGTATACGGAGCGTACACGAAAGGGGTTGGTGGGGTAGGTGGCCATATCGTTGTGATAGCCAGTCGAGATGGCGATCGGGAAAGCGTGCGGTAGCAGCTCTAAATCAAGCGGTGGTGGCGCGTTGATGCTCTATGCAGAACAATCTGCAAAAGGTAAAAAAAAATGCCCAAAGAAGACAATTCTCTTTCATGCAGGGCTGTAGCAGGCATTCTTGGAGAACGAGAACCTATTCTGTACGTAAATAGAGAGCCAACATGATATCTCAACTCCCCAAAAAAGCACTCATCCGCAAATAACGTCCCACAACCACGATAATCACAATGATTTGACATGTGGTAATACTGATTGACTTCTAGTGAGCGTTTACGTTCTATTACTTTTGTATTCGCAAGGCATGGCTTTGTAAACCTAGCCACTTGAACAATGCATATGATAAGGAATACCCATTCTGCCTGGAGCTGACTTGGACAGTGCTTTCTCTCGTAAATTTTGCTCATTACGCACACCTGCTTTTTACCAACTTTGTTTGAGTTATTCCACTTATATTTTGTGTTTCACTTTCTTTTTGGCGACAAAACGACTTCAAACATTCCATATACCTGCAACATATGTGGCTGAATGTGACAGTTTATGTTTGTAAAGAATAACAATCTTTCATTTATCTTTTGGTACTAAAATGAGGCTCTATGGCGGGTCTTGTTAACCAGATTTGTTTATCTCCTACACGTTTGTTGTTACGGCATGTTCGGGAAACTGTGGGCAACTGTGGGCACAGGTAAGCCAGATGAGGACAGAGGTCGTTCGAGGACAACGAGAGACTTTTATATACACGAAGACGGACAAATGGATACACACAACATAGACTCGCACATATATACACGCGTTCACGGTCCTACGCGAAAGGAAGTTAATGTTCTTGTTCGTCCACTCACATTCTACTCTTGGGGCGTGAACGTTGCGCTTGACCTTGAGCTCTCTGGTAGTCAGGAGGCGGTGTGCCTTGTGCTTGCGGAGTTCGTACCGAGGCGGGGCCCGGTCTAGAAGATAACCGCCAGGGCCATCCCAGTACGGTGGTCAACGCCTGGGCTTGCCTGTACACCACCAAGAACAGCGTACCACCCGTCTGCCGCGAACAGACCTGGGACAGCGTCTCGCTCCGAGACCAGAACAGCAGCTGGCCGTGACGAACGCCGCTTCAGACCAACGTGAGGGTGAAGTGGGGCGATGCCCAGTCCAGGACGCACCCGAGGACTTCAACGCCGAGACGAGGCCCGGACACGGAGGGTCAGAACGAGCAGCCGGGGCGTGGCCCGAACTTGTCCTTGCGCTTTGCTCTCTGGGGTTAGCCGAGCTGTCCCCGTGGCTCGGGAGCTTTTTCACGTGGTACGCGCACGAGCACGCGCATAGGCGCGCTCTTAGTTTTACCGCTATCTTCATCATGATGATTCCCGCGCACCTTGAAATACTAAATCGGCCCCGCACACCGATTTTCTACATCAAAGCATGACGCACACTCTCCAGGGCAGCGTTTTTTTACCACATCTTCCCCCCAGTTCAAGAACAGCTAAACGGTGGGGTAAAAGGGTAAGCATGTTCATAGAGTAGACTGGAATGTCCAAGTGTCTCGCCGGCACCATAGGGTACTGTAATATACACTCAAAGATTTACCGGCATAAAAGCGCACTTTGGCAGCGGTATTCTTTATCATCGCCCATCCACATCGACGGATGACAGTGAAAAAAAATAATAATAAAAAGGCAAAAATATGTGACCAGATTGTGCCACACCTCAAAGAATCTGTACACTTTTCAAGTGTAACTCGACTTTATGTGCCTTGAAATAACATTTCAGCTCTTAGGTTGCCATATTAAAAGCGTACAGCTGCTTTCACCTAACTGACAATTATTCTCGGTGACTGTGATTGTTCGTGGACCCAGGAACTCGGACGCGCAGAGCCGTGACCGTGAACACAGAAAATACATTATCAAGTAAGACGGAGCACAACTGAAAGACATAGACAACTGACACAATACGCATAAACTGAACACATTCAACGATGCTAATGTTTTGTCTTTGACGATGTACCAAGGGCGTCCACACACGGAATGCACGGCACCGCACGTTCGTGACCCGATGCCTAGGCCAGCGACCACTCACTCATGCCGTTGCGGCGAACACAGGCACCGGGCAGCCTAAGAGCTGGCGACCTAAGAGCTGGCAACCTAAGAGCTGAAATATGGCAACCTAAGAGCTGAAATGTTATTTCAAGGCACATGAAGTAGATTTACACTTGAAAAGTTTACAGATTCTTTTAGGTGTGGCACAATATTGTCACATGTTTTTGCATTTTTTATTATTATTTATTTTTTTAACTGTCATCCGTCGATGTGGATGGGCGATGATAAAGAATACCGCTGCCAAAGCGCGCTTTTATGCCGGTAAATCTTTGAGTGTATATTACAGTGCCCTATGGTACCGGCGAGACACTTGGACATTCCAGTCTACTCTATGAACATGCCTACCCTTTTACCCCACCGTTTCGCTGTTCTTGAACTGGGGGGAAGATGTGGTAAAAAAACGCTGCCCTAAAGAGTGTGCGTCATGCTTTGACGTAGAAAATCGGTGTGCGGGGCCGATTTAGTATATCAAGCTGCGCGGGAATCATCATGATGGTGATAGCGGTAAAACTATGAGCGCGCCTATGCGCGTGCTCGTGCGCGTACCACGTGAAAAAGCTCCCGAGGCACAGGGACAGCTCGGCTAACCCCAGAGAGCAGAGCGCAAGGACAAGTTCGGGCCACGCCCCGGCTGCTCGTTCTGACCCTCCGTGTCCGGGCCTCGTCTCGGCGTTGAAGTCCTCGGGTGCGTCCTGGACTGGGCATCGCCCCACTTCGCCCTCATGTTGGTCTGAAGCGGCGTTCGTCACGGGCAGCTGCTGTTCTGGTCTCGGAGCGAGACGCTGTCCCAGGTCTGTTCGCGGCAGACGGGCGGTACGCTGTTCTCGGTGGTGTACAGGCAAGCCCAGGCGTTGACCACCGTACTGGGATGGCCCTGGCGGTTATCTTCTAGACCGGGCCCCGCCTCGGTACGAACTCCGCAAGCACAAGGCACACCGCCTCCTGACTACCAGAGAGCTCAAGGTCAAGCGCAACGTTCACGCCCCAAGAGTAGATTGTGAGTGGACGAACAAGAACATTAACTCCCTTTCGCGTAGAACCGTGAACGCGTGTATATATGTGTGAGTTTAAGTTGTGTGTATCCCTTTGTCCGTCTTCGTGTATATAAAAGTCTCTCGTTGTCCTCGAACGTCCTCTGTCCTCATCTGGCTAACCTGCGCCCACAGTTGCTCACAGATACCCTATACAACTCAGAGTGAATCTGTTCTACACGACTGTCATAGGGTTTATTATGCTCGCGAGGCGTCCTATCTATTCGCCCTAGATGACTCGAAGGTGGCTCCTATCTTCTTTTTCTTCTCAGTCTATACTTCTGTCTGCTCCTCCCTTTTTCTAAGGCACCTCCCACAGTTTTCTACGACCTCCAAGATTGGAGGCGTCGGAAGCTTTGTGCATCCCATTTGAGCTTGCGTTGCCTCCGCGATTTTTACACCTTTGACTAAGCTACGATGTTATGTGATGGCGCTACGTTAAGGGGCATGAAAAAGACGTGATGAGAACGTTAGCACGTATTATATTTTTTTTCGAATATTCGTGCCACATGAACCCCAGTGGTAATTTTCAACGTTTGATGAGTGGTCTAAGGCTCCCGCCCTAATGGTATAAGGACTTGTAAGCATACATACCAAAGATTTCGTAATCATCAAATGCAAGTAGACTTACGGAACGTATAAATTTTCCACGAACACTGCCTTCATTTTTAAAGTGCCAATGATAAAGGCTAATCACTATACACTCAGTGCATCATTTTCGGCCATTTCAGGTATCTGAAAGAAATTGAAGATGATTTCACCGCTTCCAACAAGAAACTCCGTATCCTCATACCAATGTGTGGAAAAATGCGTGAAATTAAGTGGTGAGTTTGTATTCCAAGTGTCTTGGTTCCAAATTCTAATCCGACTCTTGCTGTATTCGTCACTAACAGGTTCTACGAAAGGGGCCACACCGTAGTAGGTGTAGAAATTACACGGCAAGCCATCGATGATTTTTTCCAAGAAAACGAGCTCTCGGCCACTGAAGTACTTTGTCCAGTTTTGAAGTGTCCTATTCTGCAGGTAAGCCGAGGGCGTACCCGGAAAAGGGAGGGGAGGCATAAGAATGAGACTGAACTATATTTTGTCTAAGTTCCTGAGAAGGTTTGATTGTGAGCCAATTTGTGCGCCTATGCAAAATTGAAAGATTTCACGAATGTTTTGAAGTCACCACGCACCACTGCTTATGCAATGTGGGTGTGTTGTCAAATGGATGTAATTAAATTATATTAAGCACAACCTATCGGCTAATTTTCGAGGATTTGAGAATAAAATAAACCAGTGCACTTTCTTATTAGACCATCCAGACTTTTTCTTGAGGCTTTAGGTATAGAAAGAGCCAGTATCTGCGGGAGTGGCCTTATTATTTCTTATAAATTGATTCAGATGACAAATTTTTGCTGTGCTGATAACGTAGCCCATCAGGCATCACGAAAGACAGAAACATTGATGTACAACATTTCTATGGAGCAAGTGCTCAGAATTGCTATCCTCTTATGCAGACCTGTGTTACTCTGGCATTGCCTGGCATTAAAGATTTGATGCAGTTTCACGAATAAAAACCAACAAACCTTTTCACAAAGAGGCTGCTATTGGTCAAGCATTTCTTGTGCGCGACCTGTGGTAACGCTTGTGGGCCTCATAAACGGATATGCGCCATACACATTCCATAATTGTCACTATTGACCACTGTTCCCCCAAAGCAAAGGCTACAGTTAGTCCAGCAACTGCGTGTGTGCCACGGAAATATGTGTGAACTATACTAGACATCTAACAACATCATCATAAACGAGCATGTACCACAGCAAATAAGTCTTGCCACTGCACACAAATCTCACTGAAAACGAAAACGACAAGTGGTGTGCAAGTTACCGTCGTTACAGCCCTTTCAAGGAGTAATATTGGTTTATGAAAAATGGTGGTTGAAATACAAAACGACAGCTTATTAGAGAGTGTTGTTTTGATGAAGAGCAGTGATAAAACATATCGGAGAGTTTTAAACGAAGGCTTATTTGTCCAAAAATGTTGTAGTCAAGTTGCGTTGCTGACACTTAATAGTGTATACCAAACAGCAGTGACACAACATATCTGAAAGACCAGAAAAATATAAATGCGTGATCTTGATGAAAAGCACCCCTCTGGCTTCGCTGTTTTATTGGCGTCCACAAAGCAGAGCTTTTTGAAATTTTTCGGCTTCACATTTATCAAACATACTACGCCATTTCATCTTTCTGAGAAGCTTCATAGTTCGCAATTGAATCACACTTGAGCATATGCCAAAACACAACCAAACGGTGACACGTACCAAGAAAAAAGAGGGCAACAGCCATAGTGCTCACTCTCAAATGCATGTTTATTGAAAACATATGAAAGAAATTACTTGAGCACTCAGGCCCATGTGACCACAATAATGCATAAAAATAGATGGTTTACCCTTTTTTCCTGTTAATTTTGCTTTGATGTGGTCATAACGGTGTGAGCATTGCATAACTTTTTTCTCGCATGTGCTTTCAATAAACATCCCATTGCCAGCCAGCACTGTGGTTCGTCCCCTCTTTTCTGCTGTACCACGTTTCCATTGTGCTGTGTTTTGCATGCGTCCAAGTCCTGGTACCATTGGGCCGAACTTTCATTCATTCAACAAGAACCATTGCCTCGACTCTAAAGCTAATATACATAATTATGAAGATGTTCCGTACTAGAAAGTACAATGGGAATGGCGACAGTGTATAGAGAGTGATTTCAATGAAGAAGATTCTGTGTAAACAACTATTTTCAGCGAATCTTGCCACCCTGCTATCATTGCTTTTTTTTATGGGCTGGCAGTGAAACTATTACTGACTTACTGTTGAGGCTTCCTACAACCCACTGCAGGCTGTGACTGTTGTGCTGACAGCGGTTGCGTGCACAATATTTCATCACGATCTGTTTCGGACGGCTTTTATGTTCAGCAGGAGTACAATTATCTGAGCTATCATCATATATTAGACCACCAGCTGCTCAGATTTCGGAGCATGTTCAAGAAACCCAAGTGGTCGATATTTCCGGAGCCCTTCACAACGGTGTTTCTCATAATCGTATGGTGGTTTTGGGATATAAATCTATCATTAGATCACTAGCTGAGTCGTTAGAAGGAGGCACCACTGCTTAGTGGTACAGAACACCAGTGCAGAGCATATGTCGTACTTTTACAGGGAAAGCTGTAACGAGATTACAACACGGCTCACGCGCAGCGCTGTAGTTGTCCGCCGCCGCCGTGTCCGTAAGCACTATCGTATGACACTCGCTAAGTAACATCAAGAATGCAGTGGGGTTACAACCCTGGTCCCCAGCGTGCCAGCCGATTATTCTACCACTGAGCCACGCCACCGCCTATGACTTGTTCGCAAACTTGTCTTTGGCAGGCTTGATGTCGAGAAAGGAATCGCGTTACTATATGAGTTGTAAAGCATTTTAGAACAACATAGGAACAATTAGCTGTCAAGCAATACGAATAGTGTAACGATTGCTTTGTCGAATGCTTCAACCAACTACAAAAGCTTCTTCTTAGTCACCTATTCGATCATTCCAGCCACTATAAGTGGTGCAGCGGATGGTCAAAATGGCGAACGAGATGGTGATGTCACGAGCGTTTACGTCACCATCGCAGAGCGTGAAGACGTGTTCATTGGTTCATGACTACTGAGAGACCGAACTGCGTTGCAGTTTTATCACCGTGCGACAGCTTCAGAGCTCAGCTACATGGCGGCGCCTGCGTCGCTGGGATGACCGAAAGAACTGTTGCGCATACCCACTTCCGCCATAGTTCTTGATCGTCATCAACCGCTGCACGAACCATTGGCTCAAAATTCCTTGCAAGTGTGTAAGGGATACTACGCTTCCCCGAAGAATGATGAAGGATGGCATAGGGAATGCCGGCCTACTACCCATAAATTATGAATATTAACGGCATAGTGGATACTCAGCAAGAGTGCTTGGGCCAGTTACGCGAAGAGAGTTTAAAAAATGGCTCTGAAAGTCTGCTGTTCCACCTTTCACTGTGACTGTGATGTGCCTTCCACACAGGTCTGCAGTTTCTTTGAGGTGATGGCCTCATCAACGTCTTTGATTAGGGATGAGACATATTGTAACAAGCATGGATCTTGAATACCCACTACCCTCACTAGACTAAAAGCAAATGTGTTGTTGCTGGAACACCTGTTCGCGATCTCTTGACTATCAAGTGGCTAATTACACACAGCTCACGCCAAAAGGGAAATATTCCACTAGACTTCTCTACAAGCTACACAGACTTGTCTGCTAGCCAAGAGTGCTTGCGCAAGCACCCTGAACACTTCGGAATAGAACACTCAGTGTCAAGCTACAGTAGATGCTTGTACCTACGTACTCTATGCACTAATCTCGTCGAAAGCGTTGCTTTCTTAGGGGATGGCGGAGCATCCCTTCGTTATCAAGATTGCACGATCAAGATGGGCGGGATGGGGGCAGCCTGCGTGGTACTGCCTACATAAGTGCTTCTCGTGCCAAATGTATGAATTCCACTCACCTTAAAAAGATATACTACGTTCATTATGAAAATGTATATTTACCCAAAATATTTGAAAAGTAATCTGCTGGATCAAATACGCATTTTGTCATTACATTACATTGGCCAAACAAGATACCTTGGTATTAACAATGGATTCGGTGAATAAATTATGGAAACTGCGGCATTCTTTAGTGTAGCAGATCAGAACTTCGACTAGCTCAAACTAAAGAAACTTCAATCAAACTATCGGTTCCTGAAATATATAACTGTAGAGTTGTATCTCAATCGCAAGTCTAGTGAACTCAAGCCAATCAGTGCAAAACACCTAAACGGGACATGTTCAATTATTCCTATATCAGAGGTACAGAATGCAGATCAGTGAGGCGTAAACCCTTCTTCTGAGAATATTTAACATATCTAATCCCCTCTAAGTTAGGATGTTTATATGCCTCGCAATTTTTCTATGCATGCCTCAACGCTATATCTCTGTTTTGTACACCTTGAAGAAAATTCACAAAATGTGTTGTACCTTTCACATCGCTGTGTCACTTTTAGTAACAATCGGTTTAAACTTCACGCACCTGATTCGGTACGCTTCCTTATTTTTATATCTACTCCTACATTTTATTTTACCACAACCACACACAAACACCTTCCGCCTTCCCCGAACACCTTTTTAATACACGTTCCCTCTTCTGCATCTGACTGCTTTGAGGAGGCTGTAAACAATACATACACTTAGACGCCATAAATGCTTGTTCACACCGAAGACGGAACAGTGAAAGCGGTAAACTGGTTAAGCGGAAAGCTGGAAAGACCTTTTCTCTAGGAGTCGAAAGCAGGATGAAAAGGAGGCGACAAAGGTGGTCGTTCCGGACAAATTTTTGCCGCCTGCCGAAGCTCGCTTCTTAACCGCATGCATCTCATCAGAACGCCACGTGGTATTAGCACAGTGGTGGCACTGGTGTGTCTTTAAAAAAGCAGTGCTGCAAGATAGCGAGAGGTGCGAAATAGCCACAGATGCTGACCTCCGGTGTTACCCTGCCAGACAAAGGAGGCGTGTCGTCAAAAAAGGTGCGCGCCTGGTCATCTCACTGCATTGAAAAGCCCGCTTTTCTGATTTGCCACTCCACCTTTGGTGTGAACGAGGCTCGTTCGCATTGAAGGTGGCATGGCAAAGCGGGCAAGTGGGCTTTTTGAAGCGGCGAGGCAGAGAGTGTCTGCCCTTGTTAAGACCCCACGCCTCCTTTGGCTGGCCGCGTGGTAGAGGAGGCGGGCATTTCTACTTATGGGCATGTGTCACTATTGTGTGGCTAAGTTTCTCTCAAAGGTACACCAACGCCACTGCCACATGGGGTTCTTATTGGCTGTGTCAAAGCAGTGAGCCTCAGTGGGGGCAAAAATTTGATACGGGAGACTAGCCGCCTAGTTTTCGCCCATTTTAGACGCCAGAAGAGACGGTTTTTCCTGCTCTTCTTCCTTGCCGCTTTCACCGCGTTCGGTGTGAACGAGCCCTAAGGCTGTCAGTTAACGTGTTTATGGATAGCAAACCATTTTTTTAAACGTGAACTCTAGCAATTCAGCACGCTGAATAATTTTTCATTCCATTTGTTCGTACCACTAAAGAATGTATATATATCTCGATGCGCTATATACATAGCAATTTTATCAAGTGTGTGGTTTATTGCTAAATAATGGTCATCTGATTTCTCTAATTGTTGCAGACAACAGACAAAAGACTGAGCATTTACTGCTGCGACGTAGTTGACTTCATCAGGTAAGAGCGGCCGTCATGTTTTCTTTTTTTTACTAAATGTTCACTTCCGGCAAAGGTTCCAGGCTCGAAGGACAATCAATTACTACCCCACTACAGTATTAATAGAGTAAACAACCGACGTAAGCTTGGAGCAGTGGCTTAGGGGTGAAATTTTTTTCGGGGGGTGGGGGGGGGCACGTGCTTGATTTGAAATGGACACCGGGATGTCAAGTGTGATCAATTGTCATTTTGTACTTTGTATCCCAAGGAAGAAACAAAATTTGAGAAAGGCGTGGGCCTGGTGGACTACTCCCTGGCAATGTCACTGGCTTGGGATAGCTAAGGCATCTCTTACTGCTAATCATGCATAACTCAGTACCTGCAAGAGGTTTTTATAATAACAATAACATAATAATGAATATTCTTTTAGAAAACTTAAACTCGCTTGTTAGAATAGTTACGCAAACGTGCTTGACCCACTTCGTGCTTCAAGGGTTCCGGTAGTTTTCTTACTTTTGGTGAAGACGAAGACGAAGTGTTTCTCTGACAGAACACCTGATTTCCTCGGCTGGTCTTTTTCAGTGAGGCCTCCAGATTTCACTCCTATATTTGAAGTCGAGCTAAAAGCTATTATTTTAGCTCTTCGAAAAATTCCAACGACCGAGACCCGTGCAATCATCCTAACAGACTCACTTTCGGTGTGTGCAGCTCTGACAACCTCCGAACAAACACGTGCCCTAGCAGCGTTCCACACATTAGCACCAACGCATTTAAAACTCCTCAAATTAGTGTGGGTCCCAGGTCCCTGCGGATTACAATTTAATGAATTGGTAGATGCTTTGGCACGAGCATCACTTGATGGACCAGTAATTTCAGTACTTCCCGATTTAGAATACTTATCAGGTATTAGATATAAGAACTTCGCTTTTTTACAGATAGTTTAGAAAATATCACACAATGGACAGATTATCAGCACCTCATGTTCCGTGGAAAGCTCAGTGGAGTCCGTCAAAAAAACTTGAAATGATAATCTCCAGATTCCGGTGCCGTGAACCCCCATTGAATTTTGATATTCACAGAGCTAGTCTGACATTATCCCCCCTTGGTCTGTTTTGCGAAGAATCAGAAACTATTGAACATTATTTTGGCTAATGTCGTAACTATGCATTAATTAGAAAACGACTTCTAGATATTTCATTTCCGAAGCTAGGTTTAAATTTAACCACAGAAAATGTTCTAAATTTTGGTGCCTCAGTTTTGGGAAATTTCCTCAGAGATGCATTCGATGCGGTGTGTAATTTTATTCGAGACTCTAAACGTTTTTCAACATAGAGCCCACGTTAACGGGTACTCAAAAAAACTGGGTCGGGTCGAAAAGTAATGTTCAAATCTGGATAAATTTGTGACATACCAAATAATTCGGGTTTGGCAAAACCAGCTGTCTGGTCGAATCCCAAAATCAAGGTATAGCTATTAGCGTCTACTTTATTGTTGATTTTTTTCTTACTATCTGAATCTTTGGTTTCTTTCTTTTTTTAATATACTGTTTTCATTCTACAACTCCTCCCCCTTTTTTTTTTGTTGTAAACAATAGTGCAGTGATTGTCCATATGAGACTTTATGTTTTCTTGGCCGATCTCCCAGAGTGGGTATGAGCCATGAATTCTAGGCTACAAACAAACAAACAAACAAACAAACAAACAAACAAACAGAACTATCAATAGGTGAACAACAAAAACAACAACAACAACAACAAAGAGAACGCTTAGTCCTTCAGTTTTTCTATTTTTTTGTGGATAACATTGTTTTCACCAGCCAAAAGCGGGTTCCTGCCGGCATGCGATGGAGAAGGAGTCGCACACGCCTCCGCCAGACCCCACGAATTCCGTGGAAGCTGCCTCCAGGAAGCAAAACGATGCCGAGAGCTACACTGACAGTGACGATACCATGAACTATTATGTCAGCAGTGAAGAGTCTGGTGATGACACCTTCGAGCTGGTGAGGAAGCCGAAAGGCGGAAGAGATTGTTTATGAGCACACCGTTCAATTCGAGTGTGTCCACCTTAAGACCTTCGCGTAGTATCGAGGCATTCACCGTCCTGTTCATGCCAGTTCTCGCCACGGACAATATAGGCGCCTCAACAGCGAGGCCATGTATGCACAACTGGAGGCTACTGGTGCCAAACGAAATCAAAGACTGCAGGGCTGAAAACGCGCAAAAATTTCTAGCCATTGACTTTAACCACGTAGCTGTGATGGACATATTGCGCAAGGTCACAGAGCTCAATGGCATGGCAGTCCGCTCCCACATACTGTTCGGCAAAGAAGTCATCACTGGAGTAATTTATAATGTTGACGATGCCATAGTCAACACAGACTTGCCAATCCTGATCAAGCCCGCTACAGAAGGCACCATCATCACACGTGTTTTTCATCTCGGCACGTCACGTTGCGTGAAGACCATATTCAAGGGTGAGACCCTCCCATCACCCGTGAAGGTGGGACACTTTTGGCACGCTGTTTGTCCCTTCGTATCGAGGCCACTTCAGTGCAGAAAATGTACCAAGTTGTATCACGTGAGCAGTGTGTGCAAGAACACCACCATTTGTGCCCGATGCACTGAAGCTCACGCCACTATCAAATGTCGATCCCATACACGGAATTATTGTTCGAATTGTGACAGGCCTCATAATGCATCTTCGAAGGACTTTCCAATTATTCGAAGAGAATTGGCAGGGCTGAAAATTTCGAGATCACTCATCTCACCGGGAAGCAGCCGCATCTATTAGACGATGGCGATGAAGTCATTGACGGCACTCCAAGACATCCAAGGCACTGTTGCCTCAAGAACCGTGCTCAAAGTCGCCTCCACTTCTGTCTCCCAGAACAAGCGCAGTCGGGTCGAAGGATAAAAAAGCCTGGCCGGAACTTCCTCGTCTACACGCCACTATAGAGTGGCATCAGACTTCATCAGTGAAGCACTCCTCGTCCGAATTTTCTAAACCAACAGAGAAGGATAAACAAATAGTCGCCATGGTCAGCTCGCTCTTGAGTACCATTCGTCTGTTCATGGAGAGGGTGCAAACACCAATAGCACGAAGCGCATGTAGCGGCTGGATACCGTCAGCCCGGTTCTAGCAAGCCTTCAGAAGTTGAATGCTTAACAAGATTAACAACAGAACCATGGCTTGTCAACGGGAACAGTTATCGTTTGCAGATGATATTCGAAACGCCTTCAAATTTCAATATAATGTGAAAGCCCTGAGTTCCCAGATATTGGGTTTCTGGCTGTTCGTGTTTAAAAACCGTTTCCCTATAATGGTATTCTGTGAGCCGAACTCATCGACTATAGGAACATCAGAATTCGAGCCTTTCGCTTCAACCACGAATGGAAGTAGCAGCCAAGTTATTGCTTACATTCGCCAGGACCTTACTTATTTCACCCATGCTTTACCACTAGATGACGAGAACCAGTACGTGTGCATTACTGTGAAGAAGAAGCGGTTGTCTTTTACACTTATTGGCGTATATATATCCCCCACAAGTTCATTTGATTGTGAGAGATTAACCGACATTATGGCAGCTATTCCAAGGCCCTTGCATCATAACAGGTAATTTCAATGCACATCATCCGATATGGGGAGGCTTGAAGACAAACTCGAAGGGGCGCTCACTGATATCGTTTGTGTCAGAGCACAACCTGCGCCTTCTGAGTGATGGTAGCCCGACATACCTGCGAGTAACGACGTACAGCAGCTGCCTCGACCTGACAGTGGTGGCGTGCTGCCTAAGTTCAAAAATGCGGAGGTTTACAGATATTGAAACCCATGGTAGCAATCACATTCCGAATTATGTCAGCATTGATGGCCAAGAGACTTCATCCTCGCCGGTAAATCGGTATATAGAATGGACACATGATGAAGATGAAGTGGAGGACACCTGCAGAAATTATTCCTCGTGTGGGTTAAAAGAAGTAATTGCAAATGCAATGAAAAATTGTATGTGGCGCTTCACACGCTCACAGTTTTAGAAACGACTAGCACTTGTGCTCTTTCTCGATGTGGAAGTGCATATGAAAACGTTTCCCATCAAGCTATACTAGACACACTGCTGTTAATTGAACTGGGAGGGCGAATGTTTCGATGGATCCGAAGCTACCTGACACGAAGATCCTTTTTTGTATACACTAAAGATGGCCCCACCTCCGACCACTACACGTGCCTTGGCGTCGCGCAAGGTGGTGTTTTAAGCCCTGTTCTTTTCAATCTTACCTTGCTTGGCATGGCGGAAGCTCTCCCGGAAGCAGTCAGTGTTTCAATATACGCTCTGACATCTGTGTCTGGGCATCTGCATTGACACGCCTATAAGTTCGAGCAACAATTCAGGGGGCAGCGTAGCAAACATCCGACTATCTTCGCACGCAAGGCCTAACAATCTCAACAGAAAAATGTGCAGCGGTGGCCTTCACGCACAAGACGATGACAAGTTACCCGATAAGCATTAATGGCCAGCCCCTCTATTCCAAGCGTAGCCATTGTTTTCTAGGTGTTATTGTTGACAGTGACCTCTCCTGGAGCCCTCACGTGACTAGCTCGAAAGCGAAACTGGTATCTATTGCGCACGTCCTGAAAATCATCGCTGAAAAAAATTGGGGTCCGTCATTGAGTTTCATGCTACAGCAATACAAAGCACGTTTTATTGGTGTACTGCTCTACAGTTCTCCTCTACTTAGTAAAACTTGCAAGAAAAACATTCGAGCACTTCACTGCGCGCAGGCACTACGTGTTCGTATCAGCCCACCACGAACTACCTCAACCTCTAAAACAGTTATATTGGCTCGGGATCATTCGGTTACGACCTACGTCACAATCGACGTGCTGAGAGCACATATTCGGCATATTTCACGGTTGGTATCGAGCCATTTGACATTTCTGTCAGAACAACGACCGCAGGCGTCGTTTTCTAAGGTCATCAGCTCCCACCGCGCTTTGCTATCATCCGGTTTTATACCCTTGGAGGGTTCACCGTCCGCTTTGTGGAGCCTACAACAACTCGATGTGCGCCTTTACGTCCCAGGAATAAAAATAGAAAAGTCATTTCTGCCTTGGACTTACAGCAAGCGACTCTGGGCGGTTCACACACCTTCTACGCAGACAGAATCCTCGTATACATGGATGAATCATCCACTCAGCAGACAAGCTCCACCGGCACCAACATCATTCGATGGCGACACAACAACATCACTTACAAACTTTGTCGCGTGAGCACATCGACTGGTTAGGAAATTGTGGCCCTGCTAGGTGCCATCGAATATATCAAGCAACAACCGGCTAATCGATGAGCAGTAATTATGCGACCCCAAGACGGCTCTACAATGTCTTTCGTCGGCACTTCGTCGTGGGTCATACAAAACTGTTATGGGAGATCGCAGAAATGGTGCACTATGAGACCGAACAAGGACAAAACGTTGTGTTCCAGTGGATACCAAGTCATCGCAGCATGTCCAGTAACAACCTCGCCGATGAAGCAGTCAGAAATGCACACGTACAAACAAACCATGTGTCTGTACCTTTATCTAGGATTGACTCGGCTAGATACCTAAGTAAGCTGGCGCAGAACATGACCCCCCGAAGTGACAGTCATCACAGTTCACACACCATCGACTATAATCTCTCGACCCTATAATCTCTCGACTTCGGCTACCCTCTGGTCTTTCTAGGGAGGAAGGTACAGTGTTGTGCCGTCTGCGTCTGAGCGTAGCCTTCATCAATGCGTACTCATTTAAAATTGCAATGGCCGACAGCGCGGATTGCAACAGCTGCGCCGTTGATGAGACTATCGACTGCGACGTCAACGAGACTGCCCGGCATACACAAATGAGAGGCTTCACCTGCGCATTATTTTAAATCAACTGGACAGGAGTGATTTCACTGTCGAGAAAGCCTTGGGACCATAGCACTGCCCATTCAGTTTTTCAAAGGCAACAAAAGCCCTGTTGCATTTTCTGAAGGACACCGGCCTGTTTCATCGTTTGTGATGGTAAAACTGTTAGGCGTCGGCCCAGTCAGTGAGCTTTTCTCTCCTCCTCTATAAATTTCCTTCCCCTCTCCCCTTCCCCTGTGCCGGGTAGCTTACCTGGGCTCAGTCCTAACTAACCTCCCGGCCTTCCTCCTTACGTTCTCTCTCTCTCTTACTTTTTACATTCTTGCTTACACTCCTATGTACAGCCCTTTTGAAAAGTTAGCAAACCCATGTGCCAAACTGCCTCTCCGCGCCTCCTTACCACATTACCCTTACTGTTCACCACAACACTTTGCCAGTGGCCTATCCCTTTTCTACTGCCTCACTTGGCATTATCAGCTTCATGCTACCCACAAAGAAACGATACGCGGTATGGCGACCACAATTTTACTTTGATGAAATGATAACAACAATCACTGCCAGCATTTTGTGATTTGCCACTCGGCATAATGGGTTCGGGGGGTTGCGACTATTAATTGTTATATTTACACACTGCTCACTCAGTGACATTTAACCGTGGCTTCTAACGAGCGGGTGATAATAAAATGTGGAAAAAATACATTCTGGCATAGTCACGAAATCTTTGGACCGCCTGTTGAAGGAAAGAAGCTTATTCGTCGTGTACTGCTCAGATGTCACGAATTTTGGCGTGGCCGAAACGTCACATTAAGATTGTCAGCTACACGCTCGCGTGGTCCCTAAACTTTTTTCGGTTCAATGTGCACGCCTATGTTGTGTCGTTCAAATGCCCTAATTGTTGGACTACGCTAAGTTTAATTGGCAGAGGAGGCTACCTTGCAGGCGTAAGGTGAAAAGTTACACTCAGAACGGAATTATCTGAAGAATTTTCTTTTCTGAGCAGTTTTAAACACAGCGAACTAAGTTAAAGTTACCTATATGGGATTATTCAACGTAATTAGAGACTATGCTTTTGGTTGTTGCTATAAATTACAGCCCATAACTAAGCAAACAAAAACAGACACAGACAAGCGCTGGTATTGGTGCCTTGTTGTCCCCGTAATTTTACCTAGTATTTTTTAATAACTATCCAAGCTGTAGCCATTCACCTCCATGATTATGACATTATGAATTGTGGCTTAAATGGTCCTACCTAGAATGCAATTCAATTACAAAAGGCATTTAAAAGAAAAAGAAAAATATATTCTAATTACTTTGTTCCTTTAATTTTTCCTGTGGTGTTTCTGAGCCACAAGCTTGTCATATGTATTATAAACTTGCCTAAGGAATAGCTTCTTTAAATAAGGTATTTTTTCATTTTCAATGTGCTGCTACAGATTCTGTCACAAAAGTGTTGATACTTCTAGATGTCTGATGCTTGTTTATCGAGTCCTTGTTATAATAGTTTTTTTTTTATCTCGGTAATCAATTAGAAGATATAGCCACGAGGCATCTCGCCAAAAAAGGTCCGAATACCTCCAAGAAAGCTTCCGGAACATCATTTATTCTGTAATAATGGCGGTGATTTTTCTCAAAGTGTTCTCGTTTATATTTCAGATCCAAGCCTGGAGTGATGGACGTGGTGTTTGACCGCGGCACACTTTGTATCATGGAGTCCCAAGAACATCGCCTCAAGTGCGTGATGCTCTGTAACTGCGGAAATGCTTAAAGCAATCCACAAACGTGCTGTCGCTGATGTTTCGACAACCGCACTTGTCCTCTTTAGGGCTGACAGCCTTTTCTTGTTCAACCGTGAATGAGACACGGTCTATTCTAAAAACATCGTCATCAGCACACATCCCCTGATTACGTTTTTTGTTATTTCATGGCTACGCCTTCTTTTGCCTCCTGCCATTTTTCTGGCAATGCCTTGAACGTAGCGCCAGTCATTAAGGTAGAAAATCTGTGTTATTTAAAGGCAGTCTTCTAAACATAACCCAACCCTCCTCTACTACTTTTTATTCACGTATAGTGTCAGTTTCGCGAATCTTGTCTCAACTGAATCGGGATTTCACTTTTGTGGTCACTGTCCATAACTTGCCGTTAAACCGGAATCGGCATTCTAGTCTTCCGATGCACTCAATTTCACTACGCCTTCTATAACGCCCACCAGTACCCACTCTGGCTTCCTTTCCCGTCGTGAATACTTCTGCGTGTGTTATCAATTATTAGTTATTATGTTGCCATTGTGGCGTACTCGTCATCTTATGGTTGGAGTAACAATGTCTACACGGTGTAGGTGACAGTGTTTCAGCCAGTCCCGGTCAAGGAAAAACTCCGGTAAATCTTGTATATTTAGAACACGAGGCCCACCAACTGCCTCCTCAGGCATAATAATTAATCTTGCAAATTTATGAAGCCTGCGTTATGGAAATGTTTTGTTGAAAGTGGTGCTTAATTTTTATTACTTCTGATGTGATAATGAGAGCGAGAATACAAAACGCATGTGGCACTCGCTACGTGGGAAAATTTCACTACGCAGTGGTTTCTGTTGCTCCCTGTACTCATATTTTGCTTTTGAACGATAGAACTATAATTTAGTTTACGCACTAAAAATGAATTGTGGCACTAATGGGTTCATTATATATCTGGTACTCTTGATTGGCAATATTATTTCTCACCAATTCGATTGACCATTTCGATGTTAAGTTTCTAATTACCTTTGCTTCTTTACCTTAATTGCATCCGAAAAAGCAGGGGTACAAGGCAGCTGTACAAAGAAAGACAGCTGCCGCACATTCTTTTTGTACCCTAACGCTGTGCACATGGTGAGCCCATCAATGTTTTTTGCTGTAATGTACTACTAGGACCAGAGAACAAGCCTCCTGCAGCTACAGATGTCTAGACTTTCCATAACGGAGCCCCATACGGGAGTTTACGCCGACTTTGGACGCTGCTGTTATAGCTTTTGGCATGCTGTTGACCCAACCTAACTTGTTCCGCCATGCTTTACAGCCAAACCTGATGAGCTAAAGTGTTGTATACATGAAGTGAAATGTATGTCTAGCTGCTGGCAGTTCTCGAACCAGGATGCACTATCATTGAGAGAGGTAAATAACTTGAAGGCAGGCAGTTCACATTCTCTCTAGGCTTGACAGTACTAACTTTCGCACTCCTTCAATGTGCAGATACATAAATATGATGAAGACGTTGCTGGCGCCCGGGTACACTTACCTCCTCACTACTTTCAAGCACGACGATAAAAGTTTCCAAGGTAAGTAAGAATCTATACAACAATTAGCTGACCAGTGTAGAAAAATAACGATACTGAGAACTAACAATCTTGGCCTTGTTATTTGCTAAAACGATGTTAATGCTGATAAAGCAAGCCAGTTATGCTCCGAAGAGCATCTTGATCCTTTGGGACACAGGTCTTTTTTGTCGACCATCCTCTGGCGTAGTATATTTCTTCGGTCTTACAAACTATGCGTTTGGCTCTGGCTCATGATTATGACAAAGCCTTTTCGTGTTGCGTTTCGGTCAATAGTTCAAGCCAGGTAAACGTGGTTTCTATATACTCTCTAAACAGCCGGTGCTATTGTACTGAAACTCTATGATACAATATACAACAGGGGGTTGCATTTTCTGTCCTAATTAAAGCATAGGCATCACGCTCTCGAAAAATATCGCAGCATATCCACGGAATTGAAGATGACGAGTGGGGTGAAGCGTCTGCATATTAGCCCGTCCATCTGTGCGTCCATGCTTCTGTCTGTCTATCCATGCATTTGAATGTGCATGGTTCCGTCTGTCCGTTCGTTCTTGCTTCCATCCGTCCATTTGTTCATGTTGCCGTCTTTGCGTCCGTCCGTGCTACGTGTGTCCATCCATATGTCCATACATGTGTCCCTCCGGCCGTCCGTCTGTCTGCCTGTTCATCCATCCATCCGTCCACTCGTTTGTCTGTCTGTTTGTCTGTCTCTTTGTCCGTCTGTCTGTCACTCACCCTAACGCCACCTGCTGCTACTAGGTGGTTACAAACAAGTCGCCCACATGCATGGACGAATCAACGGCTTTGCGAGATTCGCCCTTGAAATTATACGTGCAGCTCACGCGGCTTCAGCAATTCTTGACACATCACGCCTTCTGTTGTTTCGCGCACATGCCTGCTTTTCAATTTGAAATACGTTCACATCATACATAAATAACTGGCTTTACATCATAGGTCAGATATGTTATCATTTGCTTTGAAGTTCCACTGTTAATTCTACGACTGCAAGGTAATCGTCATTCAAAGTGTCCTACTTTCAATCTAGCCTGGTGAACACTTTTTTTTACAACTGTCACATCTTTATTTGACTTCGGGCTTGTTAACAAACTTGTGAAATAGACTGCAATGTTCGTTGCTTCTTCAATACGCACTGTTTAAAAACTTGTATTATATTGCAAGCAGCTACTTATTTTGTTCTAGTGTGTCTACATTAGGATACATCGGTATTTTTTGTTTTTTTCCAGATTTGCCAAAAAATGTCACGGATAATAATGTCCAAGAATTGTTTGGTAAGTGGCTGTAAAATATAATTTATTCCTGAGTACAGTGGCGGTATGCATAACTTTCACTCCAATACTTTTCATTGTTATATTGTTTTCATGCACTCTATAAAGCGAAAAAAAGTGCCTTTTGCCGTGTTTCTGCTGCCTCGATGAACAAGCGTGAACATGAGAGAAACTTGCAATTGTGCGTAACGGCTTAAACACACCGCCCCAACAAAAACGAAAGTCGCAACACTTGCATCATGCAGGCCATCTTGTATGCAGCTATTGTGGCCGATCATTTTGTGATGAGGAAACATAAGGCTTATGTATGTGTCACGTCTAAGTGGAAGTAGGTTGTAAATTTAGAAGTGCAATTGTTGGCTAGTTGTCGTACATTTTATCAACTGCATATGCTGTACAAACAAGCAGAAGAGTCTCAAGGTAACTTAAAAGCGCTGCACCTAGATAAAACTGCATACTTATTTCTTGCTCTCGCACTGGCATTAACATTAGTGAAAACGCCATAAAAGAAGTCTAGAGTGCTCAGACATTGTGATTCAAAAGGGTCCGTGCACTGCGGCTACCGCTTTGATCCGTCAGCTAGTAATGCATGAGCTCAAGTACGCCAAATAATGTTATAACTGAAGATTATTACTCTCTGTTTAAACGCACAGCCATCCCTGTGTTCAAGACACCTCATTTGTGGCAAACTAACGTTCTGAGCATTGTGCATGCCGAATATCGTTTTTAATTTATTTATTAGCCCGCATTTATAAATGAGTGCACGCAAAGCGAAAGTAAGTCACGTGACCATGAGGATAACGTTAGGGACAACACATTGGCATAAGGCGACAGCAAAATTGAGTAAGAGGGAATGTAACAGCAGACAACGTTCCGACGAGGAGACTTGTCTATGTCAGGGATAGCTGGTAAGTACTCCTAAGATTTTCTATTTGGGACGTAGAAAGCTATACAAACAAGATAAGCCTTGTCACCTTATCAAAACGGTCCCTAACCTCCGTATTCATGAACCGACTTTATCTTATGGTTGATGATATGTGGGGTTTAACGTCCCAAAACCACTTCATGATTATGAGAGACGCCGTAGTGGAGGGCTCCGGAAATTTCGACCACCTAGGGTTCTTTAACGTGCACCCAAATCTGAGCACACGGGCCTACACTTTATCTTATGGTGGTCGGGCCACTTACGACGGGACGAGAAAGGTATAAGAAAAGTATAAGAAAAGCACAAAGTGTGCTTCAGAAACATCCCTTATTCTGTCATAAGGGCGCCTTATTAAAGGCGTCCTCAACTCGTCAAGTATAGGCATATGAGGGTGCATAAATTCTTGCTACAATATCATTACCTCAAGTAGCAACAAATTAGCTTTGATACGAAAAAGCAAGGTTATTATGCACAGAAGAAACCAAACATAAACAGTAGCAATGTTTGTTTAGGCACTGGGAGCTTTCGGTGAAATACACATTTATCGTCTAGCCACTTTTCTTCATGTCCCATCGGCGAAGGCATTTTTTGTTATTTCAAGTCATCCGTGTTTTCGTTGTTTTCGGTGGGGTTACCATGCTTGCTACACTGTTTGCTGTTTTCTTTCTCTTTATTTGAAATTTCACTACATTTATTTAATAGTTTGAAGGGTTCTCTGCATTTTTAAAGAAGTTTCATTTATTGTGGAACGGTGCACTGAAGTGAACTTCACCGAAGAAGTGGCTGCATCCTGATGGACTTTGCAAACAAGTACGAAAAAAGGACGCCATGTGCATTCAGAGAACGTCAAAACCTGGAATCAGTGCACGATAGAATTCAACAATCGATACACCGTGCATTTGTGAAGGGCCAACCAAAGAACTAGAAAAGTGTTTGCGCCACTTCAAGAAATTTCACCGGTACGGTAAAAAGTGCTTTTTCAACCATCCGCAGACGGTATACTTGTGACACGGTCGGCTACGAGACATTGATAAAGCGGCCACTCCCAAACTGAAACGCGCCCACTCCATAAACGCGTTATGCGATGAGCAGCTGCACGAGACGGGGTACGAAGAACCTACGACCAGAAACAGCACGACGAGCAGATTCTTCACTGCACTTTCCTGGAACCGGGAATGGCACAAAAATTCCTGCTTGTCGTAGGTCTCAACAAAATTCCGTCCATGATTATAAATTCCGCGCGGCATTGACGTATGCGTGGACGCTGTGCTATTCAATATATTTTTTTTTCTTTTTAGGTCCGCATAATCAACGTAATACGCAAAGTTGTCGTCCCCTGCCATGTTGTTTAAGCAAGCCGTAAGATAGGCTACCTTAACCTTAACCGAGCCTTACTTAGGTACGGGGAAAGTTCCACCATAAGTAGGAGATGGGTACTTGAAACGCATTAAGAGTGGATCAATATCTAAGGTTACCGTAAGTGATAAGAATAAGGTTAACTTAGGTTTGTGAATTCAGGGTGAATGTAAGTTCTAGTTTAACTGTTTCAAACCAATTGGAAGCCTTATTCAAAGTTTTGACACCGAGCTGGTTGTTCTAATGAGCAGATTAACGTGTTAAACTATATATGTGTTTTGATTTGGTGATTCCACCGAAAGATTCGATGACACGTGGCTTATTAAACGACCAGATACTCATGGTTTGTCAAATTGATCAATATGTGGGGTTTACCGTCCCAAAACCGCCATATGATCAGGAGAGACGCCATGGTGGAATAATTCGTCACATTAAGTCTGCGTTTTGAGAAACTTTTTTCTCTTGAATGTACTTCATACGTCCCATCATTTCAAGATGTGATCATCGAACACAGTCAGAACATTTTAAGCGTGGAGTGCTTTGGGAAAGTAGACTGTCGTGTACTTCCTTGATCACCTTGCATAACGCAGGAAAAGCCACATATAAAATAGCCATTTATAGCGAGCGCTCATGCTGGAGGGACATCTGTTTCCTGTGCTTTTTTCGTCGCTTTGCTGATGGTTAATACACAGAAAACCACATGCACCACAGCCATCTTTCAAAAATTCAGCACACGCTCGCGCCACAGAAAGATTTCTTGATCTTGTTCTTCGAGCATCTTCGTGATATCATCATCACAGACAAAACCATATACCGCTTAGTCATCGGTGCTCTCACGTCAAAGAAAGCTTCCTCATCTTGTTCTTCTAGTGTCTTGATGATGATATTATGTTTGGAACACTTCAAGTGCCCGGGCTGTCGTAAGATGTAGTATGCTTCCGTCATGTTTGTCAGAACCACGTTTCAAAATTTAAGAGAAAAGAGGAAGCAAGCCAAAAAAGTCACAACATATCCACGGAGTGAATGATGATGAGTGGGGCGAATCGTCCATCAGCCCGTCCGTGCTTCCGTCCGTCCGTTCGTCTGTGCTTGCGTCCGTCCGCGCTACCATCTGCGTCCGCCCGTCTGTCCATGCATCCATCCGTCCGCGCGTCCGCCCATCTGTCCGTCCACCTTCTAGTCTTTCTACCGTCCTCCCGTGCGTCCATCTTGTGAACACTCCAAGTACCACCATCTTACATCCACTGTGGCACATATCCACTTCACGCGCCAATCCACCTGTCCGTCTGTCTGCTAGTCTGTCTGTTCATCAGCCCACGCGTCCGTCCGCGCGTCCATGTTGTGACCACTCCAAGTACCACTATCTCGCATCCCTGTGGCACATTACCGCTCCAGAACGGGTATGTGCCAACGTAGGATGTTCGGACACACACCCTAGGGAGTTTCGCCCCTAAAATAAAAAGACAGGGATTGAAGAATTGGAGAGAAAAATATAATGCAGTAGAAACTAGACAGAGAGGCTTAAAGGAAAAGAAAAGAAAGAGGAAGGTAAATGAATACAAACGCTTGCTACCTTCACACATTCTTCAGGGCTGGCACGATTAGTCCAAAGCTGTCATTTTTTTCAATACACCGAGGTACTCGACGACAATATACAGCTACTGGTTGTGTGACCGTTCAGGGCCATAAAATTGCAACTTGTCTTGCGCTTCTCCGTAGCAAGGAGGGACGAAAATTCCGCCTGGGTTTCAAATAATACCAATCTTTCTAGCAGAAAAAAATTCGTGGCCCCTGAAGTTTTGCCTTTAAGAGTTGCACACGATAGCGATGTCGTTTTCCTGGCGCGTACTTCAAACACTTAGTGCTTGAACACATTTCGAACTTTTTATGCACGCACTACGTGGCTTTAGTGGAACAGGTGCAGTGGCATACGTGCCTTTTGTAGTTGGCGAAGAGCTTTGAACCTCGAAGTTATTATGAACGCTACTGGATTGGCTGGTATGCACACGCAGACGCGTGACCATATGGTATAACTACATGTGCGCTTGCCACACAGAAGACCCAGGTTCGATCCCCAATGTGACCCAGCAATTTGTATAATATATTTCGTTCGCATCGTTGTCAATTTTTCGGTCATGCATAAGACAATAATTTTTCGCTCACAACCGATGGCGCCCGCACTGACGCCGGAATTTCAACAAAACGAGCTCTTTTATGCTACGGTTAAAGATGTATGGCTGCTCAACTACTGAAAAATTGGAGGAAGTGCGTGGCATAGACACCCACTGCTTCCCGTTCGTGGAGTACCCACCGCCATGTCACCTGAACTATTGATGACGCCAATGTTGGATGACACTAAACATGTAGTTACCCGGCACTGGTAGAATTGTTTTAGGGGAAGTAACAGACTTGTTATGCGACATGTGACATGCACTACAAATTGCGTCAGTCATCATAGGTAGCAAGGGTAGCAACGCAGCGCCCGCGAAGTGTAATGGGAGGAAGATTACTCCCTTGGCGAGGGTGAGCCGTTCTCCCCAATCTCATGTTCGTCGTCGGTGCAAGTTGCATGTTATCCAGATGTTTTTAGCAATTATGAGTTGAAAGTAGCAGTTAGATCTTCAATATTTCCGTTGTTTTTATTAATTTACACCTTATTCGTTATTTAACTTTGTTTTTGAACCTTGTTATGACCTCTATTTACCACTTTACTGATTGATTGATTGATTTGTGGGGTTTAACGTCCCAAAACCACCATATGATTATGAGAGACGCCGTAGTGGAGGGCTCCGGAAATTTTGACCACCTGGGGTTCTTTAACGGGCACCCAAATCTGAGCACACGGGCCTCGACATTTCCGCCTCCATCGGAAATGCAGCCGCCGCAGCCGGGATTTGAACCCGCGACCTGCGGGTCAGCAGCCGAGTACCTTAGCCACTAGACCACCGCGGCGGGGCATATTTACCACTTTACTGCAAGTGTGATTTGTATACATGGGCTGTAATATTACAATGTGTGTTCACATGAAAATTCCTCTTGGCATGATGATTAAACGAGAAACTAACAATCGAAAGGGGCAGTCGTTTACCATTTAGGCTAGTCAGGATGCTATATACTAGTGGGATGTTTGTAGACCAATCAAAACTCAAAGCAAATGGACACTATAAATTCAAAATCATTTATTCGAACTCCCACAAGGTTGACGAGGATTTGTGATACCGAGCCAATAAATCCACCTATTATTAGTCTACGCCCTACAGTAAAGATAATATATGATGTCACACCATCCTTACTTCGGCAATTACGTACTGTTTTCACAGCATCATGATAGTGCAGCGGTTTTATCTAGTCGAAAGTAGCTGCTGTTTCTGAAAAAAAAATCGAGTTAAGAATAGTGATCTGTTCAGATTGTCATGCTGCACCACTCTCTTAAATTGCTTAGTTTTGAAATGGCCCCGAAAATGGCCAGGTATCGATGGCATGCAGTTACCACAATGTCTTTTACAGCGGAAGCTGTTATGAGATCACCACTCGTGTCGCGCGCAGTTGTTCGCTGCCGTTACTGGTGTCCGTATCCACATCGCGTGAAATTAGAAAAAAGAAACTTAGCACAAACGACACAGTGGTGCTGGAAACCGGGTCCGCTGGGTGCTAAGCCAGTATCATACAATTGATCTATGTTGGTGCTTGTAACTTGTTGGCAAACTGGCGTTAGGCAGGCTTAATGTCAGGAAAGCAATCGTGGTAATACGACGTATAAAACATTTTAAAAGAGTGAAAGAACAACCAGTCGTCGCACAATGTGTGTAGCGTGATGGGTTTGAGCATCAAATGCTCAAACCCATCACGAAAGCTTGTTGTTCTTCCCCCATTAACTCTGGCACATAGCCACTTCAGCCATGATTCCTCATCGTCATCAGCCACTTCATTACCTATTGGCACGAATTCCCTTGCAAGTGTTTAGCGGATACCACGCTTCTCAGAAGAATGACGAAAGTGAACATAGCGAATGCTTCCCCACTACCCAAAAATTTTTAATATACCCCTAGTGGGTATCAAGGAAGTGCGCTTGCAGTAGTTGCCCTATAAGTCTTATGAAAATGCATGCTCTGACAGGCCGCTCTTCTAGCTTCAACTTAACTGTGCTGTGCCTTCCCCGCATGTGTGCTGTGCCTTCCCCGCATGCCTGGCGTTCCAAGCTAAGCTTGGGGATAACTATTCATCATGAGTATTTCTTCCTTCAGGAAAGAACACCACAGTGGAGAAAGTTTGCGAACTACGGGAGATCACCGTGCCAAGCCTGAAGAGTCCTCTCATCGAAGTGACGTGGCGCGTCACCGGCTAACCATGTGGACGTTCCCTTGGTTATCCAGTTTGCGTCCATTGCGTCCAGAATAAAACTTTTGTGCGCACCACCTCATATGAAGAGATTTTCACTACATTTTTCTGCAATAAAAAATGCGCCTTTTCCACATTTATTAATATTTTAGCATGTCTGACACATAGGTTACAATGGCAGTTGTGTACGCAATAAAAACGATGCTATATTTGAATACGTATTATTCAAGAGCTATTAATAAAAACATATTTTACGCGTTGTTTCTGCCTGCTATATGCTTATAACGCTGGCTGAGGATTTGTTTGTTCTTAACTCATAATAAAGAATGTATCAGTTCTGTACGTAATAAAAAGTTCAGTGCAATTATTTGTCGTCCCAATGCTGACTCCTCCTGCCAGAGGGTGCGCCGCTGCAATGGTTGCTAATATTATACTCATAGTGAGCATGCAATTCTCACCGAGCATCCAGCCTACTAACTATACACAACTTTTCACTCATAGAAACCAGTTTCAACGGTAGAAGGTGTGACCCCTAAATAAGGGTTGGTGCAGTAGCTGCGTTATTAGGAGGACAAAGAAAAAGAATCCCGAACAATGTGACATGTCACAGCAAAACCTGTCATTTCACCCGTAGGTTTTTCTGTCTTGTTGCGTGCGCTGTCACTACGTCGAAAGATATTTTCTTGTACCTTTGGCTAAAATGGTTATATTGATGATAAAATTACGTAGGTCACTCATGAGGGCTACACTGCACTTTGTTTTTTTTTGAAAGAAATTGAAGATGTGAAAGAATGTTTATCAACAACACAAATCTACAAATCAAGACGAGCAGTACCCAGCATAATTCGCTATTCTGTTCGCACACACAATCGTGCAATTACGCATTGCTTTGTCGTAGTAGAGTGCCCCAAGTAAAATTCATGAAAGTGCTTCCACAACTGCGGCGTCATTCGGCCTACAATTCAGCAAATCACGTCTGATGTGGGGATTCAAAGAATGTCGTTCCATAAAACCACCCGGCGCGCAGGGGGTTCTAAATTTGGAGTGAAAGAATAGTATTTCTGATTCATTTTTTTTTAACATTTGACGATCTGATAGCAGTTGCGAAATCGTACTTCACCATTAAAACGCTCGTTTTGTCGATAAAAGGCATGGGTAGAGTCTCCGCTCATCCACATATCAATATCGGTCTCGGCAGAATACCATTTCTTGTTCTCGCATATAGGAACGCGTGGATTGTTGTAGTGATGGGTGTGCTTTTCCAGTGTTTGATGAAATATTTTTTTCTGCTATTTTGAACCCTTGTTGTTTTGGCGCTGTGAATTGAATAGAAGACAGCAAGTTACTTTGTTGAACTTGGCTTCGTTTAAATATCACCATTGAAACAACAAAACCCCAAACGTGACCTTGTTTTTCTGTGGAGCGTAAGGTTTCTTAGTCCAGTACAGAGCAGAAAACTACTATGCTCGTGTTGATGTGTTTTCTTTGTTTTTGTCTGCGGAAGCCTTTTGCGCCGCCACTATTGAAAAAAATCAGAGAGCCCTGCAACATAATGGGGAGATGAGTTGAGGAGTAATTTGGTTGTGAATATCTGCTTCTGACAACATCTCAGGAATCGCGACTTTTGTTTTGAATAAATTTATTTACTTCACGTGGCAGGCTCTGTAGGATCATGAGCGTTGCTACTCCGTTTGGGCATAGCAAGCAACAGCAAACGCGAGTACATATATGCTGTTCCCTGGCGAACCCTTCGCGGCCATGATACGAGAATGCCTAATTAAGAAACGCTCGCCTGACGGCCCTCGGTTGTTTAGAAAAACGCGGTTCCTATAGGGCTTGCGTTCATAAGTACGGGAAAAAACAACAAAAAATTATGGTTTTAACTGCATCGCGGCCACCTCCGCACCGATACCGAGAAGAACGGAGTTCTCCGCTAATGAGGTTTCCCCGCCTAATTGGAAAGGCAACACGGTGGAGACCAGAACGTGGGGTGAGTGCTCGTGAAACGTGATGTCTAAATTCACTAGTTGCAGCTTTTACTGAACAAGCTCGTTGATGAAGGGCGTTGATGAACAAGCTCGTTGATGATCATCAACCATTGATGATCATGCAATAATAAGCAACGAGTGATTTGCTGAAAATCTGGGTCAAAAAAACAGAGAAAGGACGTCTTAAATTTCTGCAGAAAAAAAGTGTCTTTCGCTCCAGACCAAATTTTGTACTGTGCATGATGTACTTTGAGCGCAAGCCTTACTTGTAGGTATACTAAACTGTAAGTGTAAGATGCGTGGCAGTGTTGGCGGTTCTATGCGGGAGACCTTGAGACAGGTTGTGATAATGTAAGAGCTTACATGCGAAAATACGGGAAGACATTTACAGTGGTTCCTCGAGCACCTTAGTGCTTAAAAACCTACCAAGCCTGCACTGAAAGTGCAGCACAGTCACAGCTTTATCATTCCACGCCCGGAAGAACCATTCTGAGGCAGAGAACATGCTCTAGTTTTACCCAGATCCGCTTCTTACTTTTCATTAAATTCGTATTCACCAATAATTGTAACGGTGAAGCTTTCTGTCCCGCATCCTACATTAAACAGAGCTCAGTTTATCACGTTACGTCAACTGCAGACTGAGGTACACTTTTGCACTTAAGTGCTCTAAATATGTGAACGTTATCCAGGCTCCCGTCGCTGTGATAACCCGCATTGCATTTTGCAACACATGGATGCTGTCGCAATGACCTGTCCTGAATGAGAGCCCCGGGTGTCTCAGAAAAATAGGACTAGCGCTCTCTCCTCACAAGCAATGAGAAAGAAGACCAGCTACGGGCTATCCAGAGAGCCCATGACGTGGCCGAGCCCATGACGTGGCATCTGCCCGTCCCGTCGTGGGAGCGGCCCGCTGATGTCACCCCCTAAGGGGGAGTGAGCGTCGTCTTCATATAAAATAAAGTTTTTTGTCTGCCAGCCTGTCATAGCTGAAAGAGCAGCATTTTTAGAAGCCATCGCGAACACCCTAACGGCTGCTAACACAGCTAAGCTTACAAGGTACTCGCTATATGTCATAAACAGTTGCGGTGGTTTATGATGACAAAAAGTTATGCTGAGTTCTTTCTAAAAGTTTGGAAGCATTCAACGATTTACTGGTTAAGGAATTCGTATTGTGTAAATTTTACTCTTCTACCCCGCTATATCAGACATGTTAATGCGTTTTTTTTTCAACATTGGCCTCTGAGAGACAAGCATTTTCCAACGCGATTCAGTGACTGTATGTTCGGCCAGTTTCTGAGCAGGTTCTATTACAGCACACTCCACATTTGTCGACAGCCCACAAGACAGTGAAAATCCTCTTGTGCTTTTTGGAGATGACGTGTTTGTCTGAATGCCTCTGACTCGCGGTGAAGTTCTACAGGCTGCCGTGAATTTGCTGCCTGTTCTCTCTTCCTTTTTTTTTATTTTCTTCTCCTCCCGCTTTCTCATCTTTCTTGTCCCCTTCACTTATCCTTCATTGTAGAATAGCAAACCGGATGTCGGTCTAATGAACATCCCTGCCTTCTCCTTTGGGTTTGATTTCTTCCTTTTGCGACATGCCACCAGTATAACGTTTTTTTTTCAATGAAGGTCCAAGCACAGGCATGTCTCTGGGGTTAAATATTAGCTGCCTTAGAGAGTGACAGGCTTCGAACCCTCTTGTTTTGTGGAAAGACTTATTTCTTAATTTTTATTCACCAATTTTCGCGATACTAGTTATGTTAACCGGCAGTGACGGCGGCGAAATAATATGACACCTTCCTTAGGATCTCATAACAGCTATCTATACAAAAGGAGCCAGAAAATTATAACAAAGAAATACGTAAGGCAGAGAGACAGAGGGTTTTCAGTGCCTTTTCTGTGCGAAAAACGACTAATAAAATTGAGAAGGCCATCTAGTAACCATTTGGTAATATTAGTGGCCGTCTACGAATATTTTCGTTGTAATAACAATAGTTTATAGACCGTATACCGGGCTAATCCTAACATTTTTAAACACCGTATTACGTAGGTCGTCCTAAGACACTCTCCTTAATATTTCACAGAGCATAACATGTTGACTGCCAGAAGCCTACTTCTAAATATTTCATGAAGACTGTATTACTTAGGCCATCTAAATGCGTTTTTCTTACTAATATTATATTATAATATTATATATGTAGACCATCTATATTATGTAGACCATCTACATAATAGAGACTATATTATGTAGACCATCTAAAGGCCTGCGGCTTACTGACGTGCAATGACTAATTCGAATGCGCACTTTGAGGCCTCAATTATAAGTAAATTAATATATTCTCCTCTAAAAGGTTATTTAGCTTTAGCTAAGTACAACAAGTTATTGAAAAATTAACCTCTCTCCACTTCTCCTCTCTTAAAACAGCTATCTAAGTTATTCGCAAGCACTTGCGCACAACAAAGTATTTGTTAACTAAAACAAATATATAAAAAATTGCCCCGTATCTGCATGTTTCACTGAAAATGTCGTCGTAAGAGCATAGTGTTGCGTGCGGAGAGTGTGAACGAAAACTTTAATTTGATGTTCTGCGCAAGACAATCCCTGAATTTCAATCTGGAAGCGCTGTGTTAGCGAGTCTTTATTATAAGTATAACTGCAAACGAGTGCACGCGATATATAGTGCTAATGTCCTACGTGCAAGTATAAAGGCCGACAGCGTACCATTTCTTTCTTTGATCAACAGTGCTCACTAGCGCACTCGCTTTTCTGCGGAAAAACTATGGCCTATCCACCTGATGGGATGCGAAGCAGCGGCGGTGCCCATGGCGTTGACCCGGTTTAAACGGGTGTCGATGCGGGTGCTGGAAGAACGATTTGAAGCAAAACTTCGCATAGCGTATAATTGAGTATACATTTCTTTGAAACTCAGACACAGGAGGCGAGACGCGTTGAAGACGCTTGCACTCGGCTTCCTTGACTCGTGTCAGTGTTACCCACGCGTCGTCTGTATTCTCGTGGTCTTCCACTTCCGACGCTTGCGTTCGGTTTCCCTTGCTCGCGCATCGTCGGTGTCGACCTCGTCATTCGTGAAAGCAATCCATTTTGCTAACCCTCGCGGTGCCAGCAACAGCCGGTAAAGCAACGCAAACACTAGCAGAAAGCATGCCGCGACTGCGTCGCGCCCGTTTGCGTGATCGTGCGGCAAGCAGCGGACGCTGTAGTAGCGCTGTAAACATTGTCGACGCCGCGAGATTCTCGAAGCGCGCGATGGGTGCGCACCTGCCAGTTCACGGCTTCTCGTCGACTGATGGAGAGAGGTGGAGCGGGTGAGATAATACCCACGTGAGGAATGGGCTCAAGCGTTGCCAGTGGTGAAGAGGTTGAAGCGAGAGAGAGCTGACATGTGACGAGCGTGCGGCAGGTGAAGGAGAGAGACGTTACCATGAACTGCTAGGACGGTGGGACCTACTTGGCGCCGCTCCAATTAGTGAGGTGAAGGGAGTAGTTTGAACGGTGGGACTGCAATCCGCAGTCTAGTCATAAAGCTGCTTCGCGTCTAAATTGCTGTCCATCGAAACAGAATCGATCCGCTAGGCGGCTACTTTGTTGACCATAAACAGAACAGTTCCGATAAATTGCCCCATGTCTGCCGGTTTCACACCCAATGTCGTAAAAAGACAACAGTCTTGCGCCTGAAGGGAGTAAACAAAATGTTTATTTGATGTTCTGCGCGAAAAAATCAGTGAATTGTAATCTGGAAACGCTGCGTTAGAGAGTCTCGATCCGTGCAGCGAAGGCGAACGATCGCATTGAGGCACGATAGACACGAGCGCTATTTGGTAGCTATCTTCGAAAATAAAGAATGGCGTGCCCGCCCGCGGAGTACGATGGGCGCCTGTCTCGGAGGCGATAAGATGTAGAACGCAAAGCGACGGGCAGGTGCCACCGCCGTGTCGTCTTAGCAAAGTGTCGGAATTACTTGCCTTTTTGAGGATCGCGTTGCACTGTTAGCGCGGCGTGATAAATAGTACGGTCTTTAGAGTTACTTTTGTGTGCCTTTCTAGTACAAATACACACATACAAAATATTTACGTGTTGGTATGATGTGGCAGCTAGGGCTGGTTGGTATGACATGACGATAGTTATAGCGCGAGAACAGAATGACAACAAAGAGACAAGAAGGACACGAAGAACACGAGCGTTCATGTCCTTCGTGCCTTTCTCGTCTTTTTGTCGTCATTATCTTCTCGCGCTCTAACCATCGTCATGTTTTAGTGCCTCAGATATGCACAATAATTGCTTTTTATTGGCAATCGCACAAGTATGAATGCTGAAACCTGAGCAATATTGGTGGGTGCACTGCGAATGGGGTTGGTCGTTTAGAGTATCACTTGGGGCCGTTTGTCGTATCGATGAGGTGGACAAACAGACAAATGCACAGGCAGACATCCGGACAGCCAGACAGACAGACATACCAAAATTTTCCGTCAAAGTATCCCAAAAAATAATATCACTTTTAAAAAATCTCCCCCGACCTCCGCTACTCCACCCTCACAACCTGCTTCAGTTGCTGGGGACGAGAATAAGCGCACACGCCCGCACCTGTTGCTATAGCAGAGTTAGTGACAGTGGAGGGATAACACCAGCTGGCGCACGGACATTGCCGGAAGACACTTTTAAAACGAGTATGAAAAGCGAGCGAAATTTGAGGTGGGGTCCTCTCCCTGGCAGTATAGTATTCGACCATACAGCCCCACCAGTACATCGAATTCTTTAACAGAGACACGCCACATGTGCGTCATGACAGGTACAATATCACCTTAACATATGTATTATATTTCTGTAGAAGAAATAAATATTAGCAGGTGTCCCGCAGTAAAACATGTTTATCGAGTGAGTGGTCTGCAACCTACAGCTACCCACCCAATAGAAAAAGCTCCGCCATATTGTTTCAGCAAACTGAAGAAAGTGCACATTATGCATTACATATGCGTAATGGGTACCTCTGTTCTTGGCAAAACGATGATTAATGTCATTGTGGGTATTTTTTCTTTTGCTTAAATTCTGATGATTTATGGCGCAGTGGCACACCTTGCAAATAAACTTGTAGTATTTGCTCCGAAAGTATTTGCAAAAAGAATACAAAGTCCCTTCATCCGTATTTCACTGCGAGAATACAATGAGATGTGCTCAGGCCTGGTATTTCATGTTTATATTAGCTGCCTAACTTTAAGAGCACTTGAACTGCTTCGACGTCATAAAAGCAAGGTGCCAGTTTTATATTGTCACGTGCGTCCCGCGAAAAAGATGAAGGCGACAGCGCATACGCGCATCTGCACGCTTTTATGCAGAACGCAACAACGAGAAAGATGAGGAACTCTCTCTCACGCGGTTAACAAAAAGACCGACTCGCGGCTGTTTTCTCAGCGTCTTCGAGTACGACCTCTCTCTTGACGTCGCGACACTGGTGGAGGTGCTGGGGCCTGCAACCTGATGCAAGAAAGCGTTGTTCGGGACCGTACACCCAGTCCGGAGCCTCAACGTCTTGTTGCGACTCCAGTACACCGATTCAGCCGGCGCCTATTAGGCCTAAGCCCAGAACTCTTGACGGCATCTCCTGTTACCAACATGGCGGCCCCTTCAGCGTCTGCGAATCTTCCCCCGGCCCAGACGACTCACCCTTACCAGGTAACCTTTGAGACTCCTCGTGTACCCGAAGTCTTCCGTGGAGAACGGTATGAAGATGTCGAGGACTGGCTCGACCAGTTCGAGCGGACCGCTGCGGTGAATCGTTGGAGCGTGCAAGAAAAACTTGGCCGTGCCTACTTCGCAATGGAAAATAGCACTCGCACATGGTACGAGAACAGGAAGCCTACTTTCCAAACCTGGGACAATTTCCGCCAAAAGCTTCTCGAGACGTTCATGAGTGCGGACCGACGGAATCTCGCACAACAGATGATCGAAGCCCGCATGCAAAAGCCGAACGAAAGCGTGGCCATGTTCGCTGAGGATATGGCCCGTCTATTTCGCCGCGCTGACCCTGACATGCCCGAGGCAAGGAAAGTTCGTCATCTGGGCCCGAATTCACAAAGCTTTCTCTTTGGCTACGCATTTTCTTAGCCAAAAATTCTCTTATCTGGAGGGATTACTATAGCGCGGGTATGAATTTAACTTATTCGGCACTTAAGAGGGCAAGGAGGACCGACGATAGCCGATGAACCGACAAGAAAAGAAAGAAGTGTGTGCTGATAATATCAAGGTAGCACGCAAAGCGTCTAGCATCGAGAGTATACGATGATAGCCACTGATTTGCTGCATCTAAGTTTCAGTTCCGCGAGCGTCTGCTACAGCGCTTACGGGATGCCGCGTACGTTGTAATAGACGTTTTGGTGGGCGGTGCTAAGCCAAGCACTCGCCTTTAATCAACGACTGTAGATAAAAAAATAATTGCTTGATGGCCTTAAGCCACCGAGCAATCCATACACTATCTCGCCAAGTACAAGTAAACAACACTCCAGGTGCACCACATAAATGAAACCACACATAAATCGATGCATGCAATGTTTGAAAATGTGCCTTGAATGTCTTCCCTTATTTAAAGCGACCACTTACCTTAGATTTCATTGAAGCTGCGCTGCTACTTAACTAATTCCGTGCAATCTAGCACGGTATAGTGGTGAACGTAGGGGGTTTTGTACCTCTAGTCAAAGGTAGCCTTTGTTAGAATATTCTTATTACAAGACACATGAGCGACTTTGGTGCCTGCAGACGAATTGTGCTAAAATAGATAACAGCAGTAATCAAATGAAATTGTGAGCGCAATTTCGCTGGTTCCATGCACCGCGGCATTTTTATAAAGCCGGAATGCGAGAACGTGCATACGCTTACGCTTAGGTATATGTCTACGTAAAATGAGGGAGACTCGTCGGGAGGTGTCTCAGTGCTAATGCTTTTCACAAAACACGGTGCAAATATTTCGTCCAGCGTTGTTTGAGTGCGCAAACAAAGCAAGGGACGTGTATACGAGTCTTGAGGTCGACAAACGTTATCACACGTGCGAAAAGGATGAAGAGAGAGAGACTCTCGTTTCGGCTTCGCGAAAGCTTGAAATTGATTGATAATAAAGACAATTTTCTGGCCCAGCAGACGTCAGGGAACGTCTCCGCAAAGCAGCGTCAGATGCTCGGAGAGCATAAAAAAGAGGAGTACGCGTTATATGGGAGTGACAGCCACTCAGAAAGCGAGATGAAGTGTGACTGTCCTTAGATGTGAGAATCATTGCTAATTAGGAAAGTTGAGTTAACGAGCCAAAACTTTCCTAAATAACGATAATGGAAGCAAACTGATCATTCATCTAGTGAAAGTGACACTAGTGACAGTGAACTCATAATAGTTGATTAGCGTCGTCACAGGCTGTTATATATTTTTATTTTCTTATTTATATTTGGCAAACTATGAGAAGGTAGCCTACGTTAGAGCCGGCTATCCCAACGTCATGACAGTAATGTACAAAAATAAATAGCGCGCGGTTATACAGTCACACGTGGTGGTTTCTATCTTCTAGTAACCTTGGGCAAACGCTTTCTATTTTTTCTATTTTTGACAAAGTTTCACCGGACGTTTTTGCATTTGGCTTCATTCGAAGGAATGACGATATATCAGCAATAGGGCGAATGCAAGCACTGCTGCAGTGGACGAGCGGTTACAGCGCTCAACTACAATCTACGAGGTACTTGGTTCGATTCGCAGAATCACTGAGAACTTTTTTTTTTCAAGAGGTTGCCCGGCCTGACATTACGCGTGGTGGCGGGTACTAATTTTTTGAGAAGTAGGCTTTCGAACTTGCTTCTTTCACTCCCCTTTTAACCCAAAAGCGCTGTATTGTGCTCCTTCAAAAATTAAACAATTCAGGGTTCATAATTTTTTCCTCCATTCTCTCATATCGCAAAAGTGTCCAGTGCTGAAATACCGAATTATACCTGGTATATTACTTTTCACGTGTTTGGATATTCGACCAGCAATCAGTCTTCACGGTGTTTTGAAGAAAATCTACACATGCAGTGAGCTCACTGCTTGCAGCCAAGTTGACTGCCTTTGTAGGGACACGCTTTCGTGCTAATTTGGTGGACATCATCACATGCAGCAATACCAACCGAACGGACAGTTAGCGCTGACGCGAACAGAGTGATTAGTTTGTGTCTTCTCTCACGCTATTTGTCATGCTGCATGCTTCAGTGTAATGTCGCTGTCAATGGTTAAAATGAACTATAGCAGTTAATCGAGTTCTGCTGAGAGGGTCCCCTATTGTCCAGAATGGAACAGAACAATGGCAATTTGATTTGTGTGATAAAGAGATGCCCTGCTTCTGGTTACTAGAATAAATTTCTAAACTGAAGTTTATTTTTATTAACAACAGTTCCAGTGCAGATGAAAGGTGCATGGACAAAATTCGTGTATTCAGCTTGACTAGGTTTGTGACCTTAATTGTAATTGCGAACCGGTATCACAGTATGCATAATATCACACACATATACAACCACGGGTGATAGCTTGCTTATTCTGATTAAAATTGAAAGGTTAAAATCGACATATTCAACCAACGCAATGTGTACGAGATATGCCATGTAGAGAAGCTATGCTGTAAACTAATCTTCGCAGGTCCGTTCAATTTTACCCAATTTCTTGCCCATGACTGTAGGTTGGTAAATAAAACAACTTCTTCGAACACACATTTTCTGTGTAAGGTTACATTTATTTTTATGCAGGACAAAATAAATTGAAAATATGTAATGGCTCAAAAGAGGAATAACTAGAAACAAATTCAGCCATATCATTACCAAACTTACTCACCAGTGATAAACGGATTCTCATTTAAAACATACATACATACATACATACATACATACATACATACATACATACATACATACATACATACATACATACATATACGCACACACACATATACATATGTACACCCATACATACATACATACACACACTCAGGTGTAAATATTAAAATGAATTGCTATAAAACAACAATTCTAATAAACTTATTTTGAATATACTACAGAAAGTAACTTACGAGAGAAATCCACCGGCACTGTTATGTCTGAACACGGTGTTTCTCGATCCATCTCGCAAAAGCTTGATGCATAGTTTTCCGCTGATGCCCAGTGACAAGCACTCTTTATAAAAAACACAAGAATAAAGCCCTTGACAATGTCATGCTAAAGAAAAGGGCTGTGCATCAATATTTTGTACATGTCTGCAATATCACTCTATTTACATAGCTTGGCTCATTCACAAGCCACTAACAAAGCATGTTAGGACACTTGGGCTGAAAGTTGGCACAGCGCGAGTAAATTCTAGACAATACATGAATAATACAAATATAAGCTACTAAGCTCCTTGGTGCAAACAGTGTTTATATTGACAGCTATAGGTGCCATTTCGCTTCCCAAAAACACTTCTCAAAAGTAGAGTCAACTTTATTTAGCTAAAAGTTTCTATTCTGGCGCGTCGTGGTGGCTCAACGGTGGAAGTGACTCTTTCGGCCAAGAAAACAAAGACAAATTATTTTTCCAGTTTGTGAATTCACCCCATGCTAACATTGAGGCAGCTGGTAGGAGTGCTTTTGGAGAGAGGAAACCACCACATTCCCACCAGTTGTGGCCTTGGGTAGCTACTTCACTTGGACAAAAATGATGAAAAACACTCCTCAAGAAGACTACAAAGTTTGCACACCAACACAGTTCCCATACAGCTGTCTATTAGTCTGCTTGAAAAATATTGAGTTTACTGGTGGGCAAAGACTGTACACTATGTGAGGTGATGCTCCAGTGCACTGCATGTATGTCTTGCTGCTGGCCTCAACTGCGATGTTGCTCAGTACATATGTGTAAAATATTAACTAATACTGTGCCACTGCCAAGTAATTATGGGTCATTTGCATGAAACAGGGACCACAATAAAAGAACATAACATTTGCCTTCACAACGTTCAAAAACTGTAAATAAATTTCCACAGAGTTTTCACAGTTCATCTGAGAATAGTAATATTGGTTGTAAACACATTCTTACTTTCACTAACAAACTATTTTAAGATGCCAGATTCAATATTAGAGTATACCAGCACTTTTGTAGGGCTAAACAATAATACAGGCACCTAGAAAAACACAAGTGAATGCATGCTATAGCTACATATAAAAATAAATACTTTTATTTCAAGTCTGAGTAGAGCTGCATAGATGATAAGTCACTTGCATTACATTATGAACAAACCTATCCGAGCAAAGTATACATTTAAAAAGTTACACTTACACAGTAGATAAGTAGACTGTTGAAGGACGGGCAGGCAGTGGGATAAAACCCAAGCACTAAAACCTACTGTTAAGATATACTAGTAGTGATGATCCTCTACCTTCCAAATAAAATAATCCACATAGATTCAATTCCCAGAGCTTATACACTCATGGCATCATTGGTGCTATACAAATGAGTGTACACTGAAGGATTACATCGACTAAGTACATGATTACTGCATCCATGGCTTTACTTCTTGTACTACAAAGAATGCAAACACAGTTACCATTGGCGACCATGGATGCTGTGATTTCTTGCATGCAAATGTAGAGGCACGCAGGCACTTAACACACATGTTAAAAACTTCAGCTCAAAAATAATTGCCCACTAACACTACAGCAGCCTTTAAATTAGTGTCATAGTTTGGCATCTTCCATGCAAAATTTAAATAATTTCGAATGCAAGCAAAAGAACTGCTAAATAATGCACTGCTAAGAAGTTAAGCAGCAGCTGCTCCTGACATCACAAATTGCTCTTTCTGCTGTTGTAAACTTTGAGCAGGAGAACAGTCACTGGCAGTCCCTTTATACTTGTTTGTCTTCTGTGCTCTGTTCTTGATACACTGCACATGACCGTAGAGCACCGAACCCCTTGTTACTGCTGGAACTTAGAAAAATACAGATCATTGTTACAACCATGCTACATGCAAGAGTGTATAGTTGTCAATTATGTGCTCATATTTACAGATATTGTATTTTCAGAAGCCCATGACAAGCCTCAACACACACACACACACACAAACAGTGAAGGCTGAAAATATATTTAATATGATACAAGAGCAAAACCACAATGTTATAGATGAAGACATGAAACTTCTGACAGGCATAAAAAGCCAATAGAGTTTCTTTTATTTCGACTTTACACTAGGTGCGAGAAGTAGACCACAAATAAGTTCACTAAGAAACACAAGTTAGACTGCATTACAACACAACAGCCAATGTTGATAACTTTAAGGCTATCTAACATAGCCAGCTCACCATACCGCATATAGGAGCAAATCGGCAGTCTAGAAGACACAAAGAACTTGTGGATTATGAGTGTGCTTGTTTCTGACATCTATTATTCTAAATGAAGAAAACCTTTCAAAAATGCACTTCATCAGGGGAAATAATCATACACAACAAACACAACGGGCTCCTACAGGTGCCACCAACACTCACCATTATTGTTTATACCAGTGTCTTGCCGGATGGATATGCTATGTCCTGCACAGAACACCAAAGGAGCGCTCTATGACTTGGATTGCATGTGTGCTAGCTGCATCGCTCTGCTGCTGAAATAGGCTAGCCACAGTCAGAGGACTGAGAAGCCATGGCTTTGAAACACACTGAACGTCACCTTTAGAGATCAACAATGCATACTTAGGTCAGGTACAATTTGTAGAAAAATATATATCACTATGCAATCGTGGTGAACATGTTCGGCTGAAACACAAGCAACAGCACTGAGAGAGAAAAAGCGACATTAGGTAAAATATGCAGTTACTGGCCTTATGTCTTCTGAGGCTTCTTCAATAGGTCTTTCTCCTTGCAAGTGGTGAACAGCCAGGCAATTTTCACCCACTTGCTATTTCCTTCCAGAGCACTTGATCCACAGAGGGAGTCACAAGCTGGAGAGCTCAATAAGGAATCAAAGTATTTGTGCTCGTTTCAAAGCACAAGCTTTTGAGTCTCAGATTATTGGAGTTTCATTCATAAGCTGCAGGCTTTCAGCTTTCAACATTCTCAATTATCTTGCAATTTAGTTCTATAAATGTTGAATAAGAATTATGTGTAAGAATATTACAGGCATCCACTGAAAGCAACCATGCTTGGGTTTTCAATTTGTGCACAGTAAGTGGTGTTCACGTCATCGTTTGTATTAAAAAAAAACTATCCTTGCAGCCAGCCGTTAGGCAGTTTTGTGCCCTTGAAGCTCCCAAGCAGATTGCAGTCCTTCCAGATGAGGCTGCCATGCATGCTTCCACGCCACATCCGCTGAATGATAACAGTCCTAGCAGTGACATAGGCTTGCACAGTTAGGGAGAACGTGTCCTTCCTATTTTTGTACAGGTGCTCCAAGTAATGATGAGGATTGATGTGCCAGAATGTGCAACCGATGCATCACAGGACCTTAACAAACCAATCTCTGCGATCTGTGAAGAGCCAAAAACGAGATATTTAAAAACAATCATTAAAAGCACTCTCTTCTAATACTTATTTGAGGAAGCTATCACTTCGTTAAAGTGACCAAAGTCTGCTATAATCACTTTGAAATAAACTGAAGCCTCATGTAAAATTTACGTACCGCAATATATATGTCCTACTGAAGTATAGTACTACCACAGTGGTAATCGTCTATAGAACTAATTTTCCAAATTAACATAAATTTTTAAGTGCAACTTGGCTCCTGAAAAATAAATTCACATTAACTTTCCAACTATTAAACGTGGTCAATCGACAGGCCCAACCTCATAATCAAACAAGAGCTCACTTGTATCAAATCACAAAAAACTTTTTATGTATTTGCTCCATAATATATGTATGTATATAACAGTAGTAGTAAATGTTTCATGCTTCAACTTACCATAGAGAAACATTACATGTGATGGGCTTAAAAACTTGCACACGATATAGAACTGCGTGAATTATAGTACCGGTGAAATTTAGTTCTGCAAGGTGAACTCACCAATGGCAGCATTTAGTGGCCGTCGGTGTCATAAGGAACCAAGTACGGTGAACCGGCAAAGGGCATCTGCAGACTGGAATCTGCTAATGACAGCAATGAAGGGCTGGCCAGGCGTGCACGTCCATTGATAAAGTGTAAGAACTGGCCATGACCGGCTGTTGTCAAGGCTCTAGTGCCGTGCAAAACGATGGCCAGACGAACTCGGAAACCTGTAGTTAGGCGATATTGGCCTACAACTTCATCCAAAGCAAGGCACCGGTGAAATCTTTGCTTTTTTGGGGGGCTGGAGGGAAGCTTGACGTTGACGGGCTCTCGCTGCCACATAGAACTCTCAATTTGTTACCGAAGAACAGTCTAGGCGCACTTCCAAAGTGACACGATCCACAACAGGATGTAGCATCTCGCAGTTTTGGTTGATCACATCACAGCGCTAGGACTATGGTTATCACAAAAAGGAGAAGTGACGACTTAACAAACAAAAGCGCCAAGCTGCCCCACCACGACTTCGCAGGGCAAAACAGTTATCAACGCTGTCTTTCAAGTTTCGGTCACACGAGCACAGCTTGTTCACAAGTCTTGGAACGTCAACACATCACCACTGTTCACAACGAACATCGTTTCACTCCTGAACAGTACATTGCTCTCAAGTAAATAGAGGCGTGCGGGCTAACTAGTGGCGAAGCAAGAACGGAGCGCGTAGTTCATACGTTTCCGTACGTACTTGGGTCACTCAAGTAACGTGTCAAAACGCTGTCAATCCGAAATGTCGCACAGCACCAAACTGAGAGACTGGAAAGTCAAGCGAACGAACTGTTACCGGCACACAAACACACATTGCAGGCTTCTCGAGTGCCAGTTGTCGTCGATACATCGACGCCGATCCCCGCTTGATAACCACACCGACGCACAGGCTTCGCTGCGCTTCACCGTACACCATTGCACTGCCACAGCTTTCCGCACTGCTCACACGCACCGAAAGCGCTGCTGTAATCACAACACATCCGGTCAAACGCTGAAGTAACTCGTGCGAGAAGCGTTTGCTGAAAGTCGCACCGACCGATATGCTGTTTACGACGCCATGTTGTTTTCGACAACTGCGCAGCACATAAGATGATAAGAGAGCTCTTAGAAAGTACTTGCACTATTTTCACGGCGTGAAAAAAATTTCTCTTATGTGCGAGGGGGGTGATATGACGAACAGGACAGGCGTGCCAGATGAAAGAAGTGTTTTGGCAACGTCACGGAGTGAGCTGATGTAGAGGGTATTGCTTCACAACCAATCACAAGCTGTGCCTGTCGGCCAAGCCATCGTCTGCTCGCGTTTGTCGTCTGCTTCGATCAGAGCATGCGACAGGGGATTCGCCTTCGCAACGCTATTATTCTCAGGTCAAGTGGTCGCTACGTCGCACAAAATATATGTCAGTGGCTCGCTCTACCTTTGAATGATTTTCGTGCGCCAAGTTAAATGGCTGGTAATTGACGCAGGGATGAATTCAGCCAAGGTTTGCTCTAGAATCGTGAGGGTTTGCATATTTTTGGTGTCATACAAAGTTACTAGGGTCATTTCATTCCGATGGCTTGCCATAGTATCACGGTCCATATCGGTGTCTGAACAGTGAAGGTGAAGATGCATGATTTGTGTGTAGTTCCATGCGTAATCATGCGCACCCCTAATACGCTTTGGTTTACAAAGTACGCTTTGTTCCAGATCGTCCCAAAGTGTATCGACAGCTGTATTTCAGAGATTGCAACCATTGGACAGTTAGAGCCAATGAAAGTACACTAGAGCACAAACTTTAGGAACCACTCACTGAAAACTTCCTCTCATTTTTATTTCCAATAGCGTGCAAAGAATGTGCTCCCATTAACCTCTTTGGTGGTAATTTCCACCAATGAGGCAAGGATCTCGAGTCGCATTTTTAATTGGATGAGATGGGGCGCAACACAACAACATAACAAATAAGGTTGATCCTATGCCATGTCGCGTTCGAATGCACCAACCATTCACGTATCACATTGGTTTTCATCCAACCACAAATCTTTACAAGCGTAGTTTTATGCCATTGACGCCCAATAGAATTCTTCAATTACTGCGACTTCGAACTTATTGGACGATGGTGGTTGTCAACACCATCCACTGCGTACAAGGAAAACAACACGCGAAGCTCAAAGCGCCAAAAAAAAATAAAAACGCACCAGCAGTCATCAGGCAGCCCTTGATGGGCGTGAATTAACTCAATACCAGCCAGGGCACCAAAGTATACCGCTGCGGCAGCAGGTTCTAAGTAGCCACATTGTTCCTAAGAGTGGTCCGGACCACTCTTGCGATTTTCTCTCAGCCATGCTGTTTTTACGCACAATTTCGCTTCGTGAATCCATTTACGAGCACTTTTCGGTGACGTAAGCAAATATAGCAACTGCATCACCATCGCTGACATGTTCCCGGGCAGTCACAGCGCGCTTTATTTGCAGTGGCCGATGTGACAACTATGGCCTCTTACGACGTTTTTTCGTTTCGTGAATCGACTTACGCAAGAAAATTTCTCTTGCGCAAAAATGCGTAAGAGAAATTTGCGTAAAGATCTTGCGTAAAGATTTGTGGTTGGATGAAAACCAATGTGATACGTGAATGGTTGGTGCATTCGAATGCGACGTGGCATAGGATCAACCTTATTTGTTATGTTGTTGTGTTGCGCCCCATCTCATCCAATTAAAAATGCGACTCGAGATCCTTGCCTCATTGGTGGAAATTACCACCAAAGAGGTTAATGGGAGCACATTCTTTGCACGCTATTGGAAATAAAAATGAGAGGAAGTTTTCAGTGAGTGGTTCCTAAAGTTTGTGCTCTAGTGTACTTTCATTGGCTCTAACTGTCCAATGGTTGCAATCTCTGAAATACAGCTGTCGATACACTTTGGGACGATCTGGAACAAAGCGTACTTTGTAAACCAAAGCGTATTAGGGGTGCGCATGATTACGCATGGAACTACACACAAATCATGCATCTTCACCTTCACTGTTCAGACACCGATATGGACCGTGATACTATGGCAAGCAATCGGAATGAAATGACCCTAGTAACTTTGTATGACACCAAAAATATGCAAACCCTCACGATTCTAGAGCAAACCTTGGCTGAATTCATCCCTGCGTCAATTACCAGCCATTTAACTTGGCGCACGAAAATCATTCAAAGGTAGAGCGAGCCACTGACATGTATTTTGTGCGACGTAGCGACCACTTGACCTGAGAATAATAGCGTTGCGAAGGCGAATCCCCTGTCGCATGCTCTGATCGAAGCAGACGACAAACGCGAGCAGACGATGGCTTGGCCGACAGGCACAGCTTGTGATTGGTTGTGAAGCAATACCCTCTACATCAGCTCACTCCGTGACGTTGCCAAAACACTTCTTTCATCTGGCACGCCTGTCCTGTTCGTCATATCACCCCCCTCGCACATAAGAGAAATTTTTTTCACGCCGTGAAAATAGTGGAAGTACTTTCTAAGAGATCTCTTATCATCTTATGTGCTGCGCAGTTGTCGAAAACAACATGGCGTCGTAAACAGCATATCGGTCGGTGCGACTTTCAGCAAACGCTTCTCGCACGAGTTACTTCAGCGTTTGACCGGATGTGTTGTGATTACAGCAGCGCTTTCGGTGCGTGTGAGCAGTGCGGAAAGCTGTGGCAGTGCAATGGTGTACGGTGAAGCGCAGCGAAGCCTGTGCGTCGGTGTGGTTATCAAGCGGGGATCGGCGTCGATGTATCGACGACAACTGGCACTCTAGAAGCCTGCAATGTGTGTTTGTGTGCCGGTAACAGTTCGTTCGCTTGACTTTCCAGTCTCTCAGTTTGGTGCTGTGCGACATTTCGGATTGACAGCGTTTTGACACGTTACTTGAGTGACCCAAGTACGTACGGAAACGTATGAACTACGCGCTCCGTTCTTGCTTCGCCACTAGTTAGCCCGCACGCCTCTATTTACTTGAGAGCAATGTACTGTTCAGGAGTGAAACGATGTTCGTTGTGAACAGTGGTGATGTGTTGACGTTCCAAGACTTGTGAACAAGCTGTGCTCGTGTGACCGAAACTTGAAAGACAGCGTTGATAACTGTTTTGCCCTGCGAAGTCGTGGTGGGGCAGCTTGGCGCTTTTGTTTGTTAAGTCGTCACTTCTCCTTTTTGTGATAACCATAGTCCTAGCGCTGTGATGTGATCAACCAAAACTGCGAGATGCTACATCCTGTTGTGGATCGTGTCACTTTGGAAGTGCGCCTAGACTGTTCTTCGGTAACAAATTGAGAGTTCTATGTGGCAGCGAGAGCCCGTCAACGTCAAGCTTCCCTCCAGCCCCCCAAAAAAGCAAAGATTTCACCGGTGCCTTGCTTTGGATGAAGTTGTAGGCCAATATCGCCTAACTACAGGTTTCCGAGTTCGTCTGGCCATCGTTTTGCACGGCACTAGAGCCTTGACAACAGCCGGTCATGGCCAGTTCTTACACTTTATCAATGGACGTGCACGCCTGGCCAGCCCTTCATTGCTGTCATTAGCAGCTTCCAGTCTGCAGATGCCCTTTGCCGGTTCACCGTACTTGGTTCCTTATGACACCGACGGCCACTAAATGCTGCCATTGGTGAGTTCACCTTGCAGAACTAAATTTCACCGGTACTATAATTCACGCAGTTCTATATCGTGTGCAAGTTTTTAAGCCCATCAGATGTAATGTTTCTCTATGGTAAGTTGAAGCATGAAACATTTACTACTACTGTTATATACATACATATATTATGGAGCAAATACATAAAAAGTTTTTTGTGATTTGATACAAGTGAGCTCTTGTTTGATTATGAGGTTGGGCCTGTCGATTGACCACGTTTAATAGTTGGAAAGTTAATGTGAATTTATTTTTCAGGAGCCAAGTTGCACTTAAAAATTTATGTTAATTTGGAAAATTAGTTCTATAGACGATTACCACTGTGGTAGTACTATACTTCAGTAGGACATATATATTGCGGTACGTAAATTTTACATGAGGCTTCAGTTTATTTCAAAGTGATTATAGCAGACTTTGGTCACTTTAATGAAGTGATAGCTTCCTCAAATAAGTATTAGAAGAGAGTGCTTTTAATGATTGTTTTTAAATATATCGTTTTTGGCTCTTCACAGATCGCAGAGATTGGTTTGTTAAGGTCCTGTGATGCATCGGTTGCACATTCTGGCACATCAATCCTCATCATTACTTGGAGCACCTGTACAAAAATAGGAAGGACACGTTCTCCCTAACTGTGCAAGCCTATGTCACTGCTAGGACTGTTATCATTCAGCGGATGTGGCGTGGAAGCATGCATGGCAGCCTCATCTGGAAGGACTGCAATCTGCTTGGGAGCTTCAAGGGCACAAAACTGCCTAACGGCTGGCTGTAAGGATAGTTTTTTTTAATACAAACGATGACGTGAACACCACTTACTGTGCACAAATTGAAAACCCAAGCATGGTTGCTTTCAGTGGATACCTGTAATATTCTTACACATAATTCTTATTCAACATTTATAGAACTAAATTGCAAGATAATTGAGAATGTTGAAAGCTGAAAGCCTGCAGCTTATGAATGAAACTCCAATAATCTGAGACTCAAAAGCTTGTGCTTTGAAACGAGCACAAATACTTTGATTCCTTATTGAGCTCTCCAGCTTGTGACTCCCTCTGTGGATCAAGTGCTCTGGAAGGAAATAGCAAGTGGGTGAAAATTGCCTGGCTGTTCACAACTTGCAAGGAGAAAGACCTATTGAAGAAGCCTCAGAAGACATAAGGCCAGTAACTGCATATTTTACCTAATGTCGCTTTTTCTCTCTCAGTGCTGTTGCTTGAGTTTCAGCCGAACATGTTCACCACGATTGCATAGTGATATATATTTTTCTACAAATTGTACCTGACCTAAGTATGCATTGTTGATCTCTAAAGGTGACGTTCAGTGTGTTTCAAAGCCATGGCTTCTCAGTCCTCTGACTGTGGCTAGCCTATTTCAGCAGCAGAGCGATGCAGCTAGCACACATGCAATCCAAGTCACAGAGCGCTCCTTTGGTGTTCTGTGCAGGACATAGCATATCCATCCGGCAAGACACTGGTATCAACAATAATGGTGAGTGTTGGTGGCACCTGTAGGAGCCCGTTGTGTTTGTTGTGTATGATTATTTCCCCTGATGAAGTGCATTTTTGAAAGGTTTTCTTCATTTAGAATAATAGATGTCAGAAACAAGCACACTCATAATCCACAAGTTCTTTGTGTCTTCTAGACTGCCGATTTGCTCCTATATGCGGTATGGTGAGCTGGCTATGTTAGATAGCCTTAAAGTTATCAACATTGGCTGTTGTGTTGTAATGCAGTCTAACTTGTGTTTCTTAGTGAACTTATTTGTGGTCTACTTCTCGCACCTAGTGTAAAGTCGAAATAAAAGAAACTCTATTGGCTTTTTATGCCTGTCAGAAGTTTCATGTCTTCATCTATAACATTGTGGTTTTGCTCTTGTATCATATTAAATATATTTTCAGCCTTCACTGTTTGTGTGTGTGTGTGTGTGTTGAGGCTTGTCATGGGCTTCTGAAAATACAATATCTGTAAATATGAGCACATAATTGACAACTATACACTCTTGCATGTAGCATGGTTGTAACAATGATCTGTATTTTTCTAAGTTCCAGCAGTAACAAGGGGTTCGGTGCTCTACGGTCATGTGCAGTGTATCAAGAACAGAGCACAGAAGACAAACAAGTATAAAGGGACTGCCAGTGACTGTTCTCCTGCTCAAAGTTTACAACAGCAGAAAGAGCAATTTGTGATGTCAGGAGCAGCTGCTGCTTAACTTCTTAGCAGTGCATTATTCAGCAGTTCTTTTGCTTGCATTCGAAATTATTTAAATTTTGCATGGAAGATGCCAAACTATGACACTAATTTAAAGGCTGCTGTAGTGTTAGTGGGCAATTATTTTTGAGATGAAGTTTTTAACATGTGTGTTAAGTGCCTGCGTGCCTCTACATTTGCATGCAAGAAATCACAGCATCCATGGTCGCCAATGGTAACTGTGTTTGCATTCTTTGTAGTACAAGAAGTAAAGCCATGGATGCAGTAATCATGTACTTAGTCGATGTAATCCTTCAGTGTACACTCATTTGTATAGCACCAATGATGCCATGAGTGTATAAGCTCTGGGAATTGAATCTATGTGGATTATTTTATTTGGAAGGTAGAGGATCATCACTACTAGTATATCTTAACAGTAGGTTTTAGTGCTTGGGTTTTATCCCACTGCCTGCCCGTCCTTCAACAGTCTACTTATCTACTGTGTAAGTGTAACTTTTTAAATGTATACTTTGCTCGGATAGGTTTGTTCATAATGTAATGCAAGTGACTTATCATCTATGCAGCTCTACTCAGACTTGAAATAAAAGTATTTATTTTTATATGTAGCTATAGCATGCATTCACTTGTGTTTTTCTAGGTGCCTGTATTATTGTTTAGCCCTACAAAAGTGCTGGTATACTCTAATATTGAATCTGGCATCTTAAAATAGTTTGTTAGTGAAAGTAAGAATGTGTTTACAACCAATATTACTATTCTCAGATGAACTGTGAAAACTCTGTGGAAATTTATTTACAGTTTTTGAACGTTGTGAAGGCAAATGTTATGTTCTTTTATTGTGGTCCCTGTTTCATGCAAATGACCCATAATTACTTGGCAGTGGCACAGTATTAGTTAATATTTTACACATATGTACTGAGCAACATCGCAGTTGAGGCCAGCAGCAAGACATACATGCAGTGCACTGGAGCATCACCTCACATAGTGTACAGTCTTTGCCCACCAGTAAACTCAATATTTTTCAAGCAGACTAATAGACAGCTGTATGGGAACTGTGTTGGTGTGCAAACTTTGTAGTCTTCTTGAGGAGTGTTTTTCATCATTTTTGTCCAAGTGAAGTAGCTACCCAAGGCCACAACTGGTGGGAATGTGGTGGTTTCCTCTCTCCAAAAGCACTCCTACCAGCTGCCTCAATGTTAGCAGGGGGTGAATTCACAAACTGGAAAAATAATTTGTCTTTGTTTTCTTGGCCGAAAGAGTCACTTCCACCGTTGAGCCACCACGACGCGCCAGAATAGAAACTTTTAGCTAAATAAAGTTGACTCTACTTTTGAGAAGTGTTTTGGGGAAGCGAAATGGCACCTATAGCTGTCAATATAAACACTGTTTGCACCAAGGAGCTTAGTAGCTTATATTTGTATTATTCATGTATTGTCTAGAATTTACTCGCGCTGTGCCAACTTTCAGCCCAAGTGTCCTAACATGCTTTGTTAGTGGCTTGTGAATGAGCCAAGCTATGTAAATAGAGTGATATTGCAGACATGTACAAAATATTGATGCACAGCCCTTTTCTTTAGCATGACATTGTCAAGGGCTTTATTCTTGTGTTTTTTATAAAGAGTGCTTGTCACTGGGCATCAGCGGAAAACTATGCATCAAGCTTTTGCGAGATGGATCGAGAAACACCGTGTTCAGACATAACAGTGCCGGTGGATTTCTCTCGTAAGTTACTTTCTGTAGTATATTCAAAATGAGTTTATTAGAATTGTTGTTTTATAGCAATTCATTTTAATACTTACACCTGAGTGTGTGTATGTATGTATGTATGGGTGTACATATGTATATGTGTGTGTGCGTATATGTATGTATGTATGTATGTATGTATGTATGTATGTATGTATGTATGTATGTATGTATGTATGTATGTATGTATGTATGTATGTATGTATGTTTTAAATGAGAATCCGTTTATCACTGGTGAGTAAGTTTGGTAATGATATGGCTGAATTTGTTTCTAGTTATTTCTCTTTTGAGCCATTACATATTTTCAATTTATTTTGTCCTGCATAAAAATAAATGTAACCTTACACAGAAAATGTGTGTTCGAAGAAGTTGTTTTATTTACCAACCTACAGTCATGGGCAAGAAATTGGGTAAAATAGAACGGACCTGCGAAGATTAGTTTACAGCATAGCTACTCTACATGGCATATCTCGTACACATTGCGTTGGTTGAATATGTCGATTTTAACCTTTCAATTTTAATCAGAATAAGCAAGCTATCACCCGTGGTTGTATATGTGTGTGATATTTATGCATACTGTGATACCGGTTCGCAATTACAATTAAGGTCACAAACCTAGTCAAGCTGAATACACGAATTTTGTCCATGCACCTTTCATCTGCACTGGAACTGTTGTTAATAAAAATAAACTTCAGTTTAGAAATTTATTCTAGTAACCAGAAGCAGGGTATCTCTTTATCACACAAATCAAATTGCCATTGTTCTGTTCCATTCTGGACAATAGGGGACCCTCTCAGCAGAACTCGATTAACTGCTATAGTTCATTTTAACCATTGACAGCGACATTACACTGAAGCATGCAGCATGACAAATAGCGGGAGAGAAGACACAAACTAATCACTCTGTTCGCGTCAGCGCTAACTGTCCGTTCGGTTGGTATTGCTGCATGTGATGATGTCCACCAAATTAGCACGAAAGCGTGTCCCTACAAAGGCAGTCAACTTGGCTGCAAGCAGTTAGCTCACTGCATGTGTAGATTTTCTTCAAAACACCGTGAAGACTGATTGCTGGTCGAATATCCAAACACGTGAAAAGTAATATACCAGGTATCATTCGGTATTTCAGCACTGGACACTTTTGCGATATGAGAGAATGGAGGAAAAAATTATGAACCCTGAATTGTTTAATTTTTGAAGGAGCACAATACAGCGCTTTTGGGTTAAAAGGGGAGTGAAAGAAGCAAGTGCGAAAGCCTACTTCTCAAAACATTAGTACCCGCCACCACGCGTAATGTCAGGCCGGGCAACCTCTTGAAAAAAAAAAGTTCTCAGTGATTCTGCGAATCGAACCAAGTACCTCGTAGATTGTAGTTGAGCGCTGTAACCGCTCGTCCACTGCAGCAGTGCTTGCATTCGCCCTATTGCTGATATATCGTCATTCCTTCGAATGAAGCCAAATGCAAAAACGTCCGGTGAAACTTTGTCAAAAATAGAAAAAATAGAATGCGTTTGCCCAAGGTTACTAGAAGATAGAAACCACCACGTGTGACTGTATAACCGCGCGCTATTTATTTTTGTACATTACTGTCATGACGTTGGGATAGCCGGCTCTAACGTAGGCTACCTTCTCATAGTTTGCCAAATATAAATAAGAAAATAAAAATATATAACAGCCTGTGACAACGCTAATCAACTATTATGAGTTCACTGTCACTAGTGTCACTTTCACTAGATGAATGATCAGTTTGCTTCAATTATCGTTATTTAGGAAAGTTTTGGCTCATTAACCCAACTCTCCTAATTAGCATTGATTCTCACATCTAAGGACAGTCACACTTCATCTCGCTTTCTGAGTGGCTGTCACTCCCATATAACGCGTACTCCTCTTTTTTTATGCTCTCCGAGCATCTGACGCTGCTTTGCGGAGACGTTCCCTGACGTCTGCTGGGCCAGAAAATTGTCTTTATTATCAATCAATTTCAAGCTTTCGCGAAGCCGAAACGAGAGTCTCTCTCTCTCTCTTCATCCTTTTCGCACGTGTGATAACGTCTGTCGACCTCAAGACTCGTATACACGTCCCTTGATTTGTTTGCGCACTCAAACAACGCTGGACGAAATATTTGCACCGTGTTTTGTGAAAAGCATTAGCACTGAGACACCTCCCGACGAGTCTCCCTCATTTTACGTAGACATATACCTAAGCGTAAGCGTATGCACGTTCTCGCATTCCGGCTTTATAAAAATGCCGCGGTGCATGGAACCAGCGAAATTGCGCTCACAATTTTATTTGATTACTGCTGTTATCTATTTTAGCACAATTCGTCTGCAGGCACCAAAGTCGCTCATGTGTCTTGTAATAAGAATATTGTAACAAAGGCTACCTTTGACTAGAGGTACAAAACCCCCTACGTTCACCACTATACCGTGCTAGATTGCACGGAATTAGTTAAGTAGCAGCGCAGCTTCAATGAAATCTAAGGTAAGTGGTCGCTTTAAATAAGGGAAGACATTCAAGGCACATTTTCAAACATTGCATGCATCGATTTATGTGTGGTTTCATTTATGTGGTGCACCTGGAGTGTTGTTTACTTGTACTTGGCGAGATAGTGTATGGATTGCTCGGTGGCTTAAGGCCATCAAGCAATTATTTTTTTAGCTACAGTCGTTGATTAAAGGCGAGTGCTTGGCTTTGCACCGCCCACCAAAACGTCTATTACAACGTACGCGGCATCCCGTAAGCGCTGTAGCAGACGCTCGCGGAACTGAAACTTAGATGCAGCAAATCAGTGGCTATCATCGTATACTCTCGATGCTAGACACTTTGCGTGCTACCTTGATATTATCAGCACACACTTCTTTCTTTTCTTGTCGGTTCATCGGCTATCGTCGGTCCTCCTTGCCCTCTTAAGTGCCGAATAAGTTAAATTCATACCCGCGCTATAGTAATCCCTCCAGATAAGAGAATTTTTGGCTAAGAAAATGCGTAGCCAAAGAGAAAGCTTTGTGAATTCGGGCCCTGGACTCCACTTTCCCGTGCGCAGCTTACGAGATCGAAAGCAATGCGTTTTCTGCCAGTTAAGTGCCGAAAGCTTTCCTTGCTTCGGTGAACGCCCACTACGAGTTTGATGTGAACGTTCACTTTGCTTCCCCTGTAAAATGCCTCATCTCTGCTCAATAACGAGCAACAACAAAAGTTTTCGAAAGAAAGAGTGCTGTGAAGTAGCTCGCACGAATATGTATGTGCCCTGCAAAACGAATGTTGTATAGTAGAGAGCTATGAATCCGTGTCATCTTGTAGTGCACTGCCTAAAAACTTGACACCAGGGATGAAAAACTAGGCAGACACAAGCGTCTAGTCCATCCCAAGTGTTCGTCTTTTAGGCAGTGCGCAATAAGGCGACATTATTTGTCGACCAACCCGCCTGAGCAAGTACCCTAATATGTGGATCAGTATACGCCGGGCTGATTAGATGCTGCCTTGATAAGCGTCGCCTGGAGCACAAATATATCTTGATTCAACAAAGTGTGATGTACCATGCAAAGGCATGGCCAGAGTGGTAAAACAAAAAAAATGGCAGCATATCCACGGAATGAATGATGGAGAGTGGGGCGAAGCATTCGTATGTCCATTCGTTCTTGCTTGCATACGTCCATGCGTCCGTCTGTGTGACCGTCCATGCGTCCATCCGCCCGTCTGTGTCTGCACCTGCTCTGTGCCTGCGCATGTCGCAAATTACAAAGCCCTGCGTTCGTCCATGCATCCGCCCCTGCGTCCATTCATGCATCCATCCATGCATCTGTCTGTGTGTCCGTTCGTCCATCCATTCAACACTCCAAGTACCATTATCTCGCATCTTTTCATAATATATTCCCCATATAAATGCACCGCCATCCAGCGAACATTCCAAGGACTAAACAAGAGGTGACACATGCACACTTTCTTACGGCTTGCGCTTCGGGTCTACTTCCCACCTTTAACCACCTCGAGTTTATGGTATATACTGGTTCACTGTATTCATGGCACTGTGGTTCAACGCTCGCTAAACATTTCTAAAACAAAGCAGGCTACATCCAGCGAGTTTAACGTAGCAACCCTTTCTTGTCAGATAATGCTCAATGTACATGCCAATGGCAGCTAATGGGGATCGCAGCGTGCGCGTTAACTAAAAGCCCAATGCTCCTGTCTCTCATTACTCCTTAGAAGCCATTCGCTTGTACATTGAGCACTATCTTCTATTGTTCAACAACGCACAGAAGAAATCTCTCACCGGCACCTCTTTGGAGGTCAAAAATGTTATACTTGTTACATACTACAACGGCTCATCGGCGTCGCTTCCAAACGCATCGCAAAGATCCTACAACGCTTTGGAACGATGCAGTTCATTCTGGATGTTGCCAATCCGCGTCAAGTTGTTGTCGAACCAAAGTCGATCACACACCTTGCAGCTATGGCCGAAGCTCAGGTCGAGGAAGTTGCGCTTGAAGCGAGCGTTGGGCGTTGCGTACTGCTTAGCTCGCCACACCGCTATCGCGGCGCGCTCGCGCTCGTGGGCGGCTTCGAGATCGGCCTCACGGCGTCAACACTTGCACGCGGCTTCACCGTCCGGATTCTCTTGCCGATGCTTACGCCTCGCAACGGCTTCACGATCTCAAAGCTTGGAATCTTCCGCATGACGTTGATGTATCGCAGCTGCTTCCCGTTGGGGATCCTCCGCTCACCGCTGACGTCTCGCAGGTGCTTCACGTTCTCGAAGCTGAGGATCTTCCACTCGACGCCGACATTTGTGTTCCGCATCGCGAGCTCTTCTCTGCACGGCCTTGTCCACGAACGAAGTGTCTTCGCAATTTCTTGCGGTTCCGCCAACACGCTGGCTGATGCTAGTAAGTGTGTTTGCGGATTCGTTAGCATACATTTTCACCAGCGACATAAGACGTGGAGCGACCGCACAAACCAACCGACGAAGGGCAGCGTGCCCCGACACTCGGTTATTTTCAGCGCGCGCCGGCGCCGGCCTGCGCATGCGCGCGTTAGCATACTGCTGGCGCACGTAAAACTAAAGGTCGTGCGGTGTGCAACGCACGCTCTATTGAGAGGAGGAAGGGATGCACAGATGACTGGCGGAGGAGGAGGGGAGGCTGCGGACGGCGACGGCGCATGACTAGCCCCTAGTATAAAATGCTCCACATGTAAAAAAAAAAACTGCGCGCCCCTTTTCAGGCAGGCCAATATCGTCGGCTACGCAAAAGAATGAAAAGAAAGCACGATGGTCTAGTGCCTAAGATACTCAGATGCTGACCCGCCGGTCGCGGGATTGAATGCCGGCTGTGGCGGCTGCTTTTTTGATGTAGGCGAAAATGTTCTAGGCCCGTGTTTTCAGATTTAGGTGCATGTAAAGAACCTCCAATGATCCAGATTTTCAGAGACCTCGATTTCGACATCTCTCAAAATCAAGTCGTGGTTTAGGGGCGTAAAAACCTCACATATCAATCAAATCAAAAGACTGAAAGGCACAAAAATATTCGAACCTTCGCATAATATATGATACCGACCTAATAAGTGTTGCATGGCACCTCCCCTACCTACTGTAACAATCACGCGCAGCGTATGAGAGACGGTCAGTCGAGCACTCCCTTTAATTGCGGGGTTCGAATTACTCAGCGAGGGCAGGCGCGTTGGGGTGCTTGTGAAATAAACGCTTTTTGTTTCCTGCAAGCCGTGTTAAAGCCACTTCTTTTTCACGCTCCTCGAGCACAAGGCAGTACTGTATCAATGAAGCTTCGCTGCGCCTACACAAAAAAGAAGTTGAATTTCGGTTTGTTGAACTGCGATGCACGAAGTGCGGTTACGTTTGACGGTGCGCATGGGCTTTACTGTTGTGAGAAAGAGGCGTCATCCAACTAATTCAGCCCTTAGTCTCATCCTATCCCATCTACATCTATCTTCTTTTGTTCTTTATGTATACGCGTTGTTTCATGGTTTTCGTGTGCATTGTCTCCGTGCAGGCTGAAAAAAAAAATAAAAGCCTAGAGGGCGAAATTTCCGGTGCCCTTCACTACAGAAGCTTTCATAGTTGTACAGGAGTCAAAGGATGGAAAAATTTAACAATTATGACACTCTTACTATCATTTCATATCCCCCCATCAAAATGCGGCCACGTAGCCGAACGGACGGTGTTTTCCTCGCTGCATCGTTAAGTTCCACTTGTTACCATTTGTTTCAATATAAACATCGCCCAGTCGTAATTAAGGGCCTATGTTGATAGCTTCGAACTGGCGTAAACATGGAGCTGCTTCATCTCCATTCACCCATAGGTACATACTCACACTTGAGCAGAGATCCACTTAATTCGCCTGGCAGATTTCGCATTGTGTTAAACGGCGGAAGTCATACTTGTTCAGGTGATAAAAAACAATAAACTATTGACTCCTAGTGCTGTTTCAGCAGCATGAATTCGTCTTATGACCGAAAAAAAAGCAACTTGTGGTGCTTTCCACACGCCTAATTTTTTTACAGAGCCCCACCATTAGCGACAGAAGACTTAAAACTGAACAACTAACATCAACATTTTATTTTCAGCCTTATTCGCCCAGATTAAGCTGATTGTGATGTATTATGCTGGTGCACCAATCCGAAAATTGGCAGCAGGGAAATGATAGAATTATGTGATGAAAAAATCCATAAACAGGGGTTGTGTCGAGTCGACACTTCGGCAAGTGGACTATAGTCTTCCTCAAGTGTGTTCTAACCTTGAGCAAGACAGCTCCGCTTGTCAAAACACGGGCGCGACAGAACTCTTGTTTGCGGGTTCTTGTCATCACGTGTGTACAAGGTAACTCTTGACCATGATGAGGCCGCATCCAGCTCGGCTTATTTATGGCGATTTACAGTAATGCAGCTACACGTTCCAACCCCATTCAGAATGAGTCGGCACTGACGTCGATAAAATTAATATATTGTAGCCAGATCGCGATGTGGACCCCACCATCGTCCATGTGCCTAACTGTTCACCGCGTAGCCACCCCTCAATTAAAACCGAGCCTAACCAAGATCTGCCCCGATTGTGATTAGAAGTGCTCACGTAACACTGGGCTCATGTCCCTCTGGTAACCTCACTATGCATAATAGTTGCTGCTTTTTTGTCACGATTCCTTCATGTCTTCTTCAATTTGGCGAGAATCGTGTGGCTTTACTTTTTTTTGTAGCGCTCTTTCATAAACTACACGATTTCGCTTTCCTCTTCAAATGAAAGAGCATACAAATTTTTCTTTCTTGCAAGATAAGTTCAGAAGAGAATTCACATTGTTTCAAGCGACGCATACATATCGCGTTTTCGCATTATAACGCGCTCAGTGCACGGTACTTCCGATTGTTTTTGAAGATACCTGTATTTCGCTGAATGTCCACCATGGAGACATGTATTTTTTTTTAGCGGGTGTTCTAAATTCTTGTCTTTCAGCGAAGGTCCTTGCATGAGTTATCAGTTTTTCCTCCCGAAGATTTCTGCAAGTCGTTAGGCGTCGACGAAGGGACAAAATTTGAGAACCTACATATTAACGTGCCACCGTACCAATCTTCCAAAGAATCGAAGTGCAAAAGCAAAAGACAGCGTGTGACACGCGGTCAAGTGCGAGTAATGACGACCTCTATTTGAGGAGGAGAATGGAGCCTACACGACAACCCGATATGTAGACTTATTGCGAAATAATGCACATTGACCTCCACCCGCTGCAGTGATTGCGTATGTTTTTATGGAAGGGCGTTCTAGCGTAGGGGATGGGGAAGAGTATACTGACTGCAGTGATGGTAGAAGTAAGCAAGGCAACTTTACGGGGCTCACTGGACGTAACCGGATATCAAGCCACGTTCCAAGCCCGTGGCAACCAGCAAACCAGCAACACTCTATTCGCGTGAAGCACGCGCGTTGCTCGCCATTCGCTGAAGCCTCGAGTTAAGGATTACGCTGCTTGTCAAGTTTGTCATCCAGTGAAGGGTTTCGTGAAAAACATCGCAACACGCAGCCACATCATTAGAGATAGCGATTGGGAGAACAGCTTTTTTTTAATTTAACTATCGCTCGCAAATGCGGCATGGTAGTTGTCCTTGCGCAACAACTCTGATCCCTTCTTCAAAACTAAAAGAAAAGCTTCACGTTCACTAAAAGGACAATTTCGTGAGCTAGAGGCATGTTAAAATACGGGTAATGGCAGAATACGCGCTGACTAAATCCCTTTCGTTATCGAGGTTGAGAAAAAGATGGCCAGAAAAAAAAGAAGCTGGCGGGCATGCGACTCGAATACTTTTAAAGCCGGGCATACAGCGATAGGGGGGTTCGTTTAGTGGAAATCTGGTGTTCAGTCTTCGTCCGCTTATGCACGCAGATAAAAGTTCGCGACGAAGATGTCTGTCTGCTTGCACCATTTTTGTCCTGTGCTTGGGGTGGATAATCACTTCTGGTCACGGTTCTGGGAATCGGTCCCTCACATTTGGCTCCTCGCACGGCCGTAATGAGCACACTTCCACAGGATTTATGTCGGTTTAGTTGTCGCTAATATTTTCCTGTATTTGACTGAGGTATATCTTAGCTTTTTTTTTGCTCTCATGAGTGCGCCTGGCGTCAAGAATCAACTTATAGAAGAACCAATAAGCCACGTTTCCAATCCCGAGGTGTACTTTCGGTAAAGTTTCATTTAGTCATGTATTTTTTATGGGATTGGCCACTTTATGTTCTTAATTGTGCCGATTCCTCCTAATTTACAACGACTTACCCAACAAAATATTTAGGCTTGAGTGCTTCTGTAGAGTAACGTAGAAGCAAAAATCTGCGTCGAATAACAATAAAAAACATCAGTTTCTATTACGAAACAGCGATGTCATCATTGTAACCAGAGGCTTACATGACCATTTTTCCAAAAATACATCTACCACGAATCATATGGATCGTAGTAAGATGGTTAGTTGGGCGAGTTGGGTAGGATCCATCGTGAACTTACTTACAGCGCAACACCAGAAAAAATACAGGACAGGGAAGGAGCAAAAGAGAAAGCGCCGTTAGGATCCATCGTGAACTTACTTACAGCGCAACACCAGAAAAAATACAGGACAGGGAAGGAGCAAAAGAGAAAGCGCCGTCTTTTCTTTCTCTTTTGCTCGTTCCCTGTCCTGTATTTTTTCTGGTGTTGTGCTGTAAGTAAGTTCACGATGGATCATATGGATCGCCCTGAAATGATTCCGCATTAAACACTTGTTGTCTTGGGAAGTTTGAAAGCTCATAATTTTGGAACGCAAGTTGCGATTCAGAGGTTTTAACATCAACCCCGCCATGGTGGTTTAGTGGATAAGGTACACTGCTGCTGACCCGCAGGTCACGGGATGCAATGTCGGTTGCGGCGGCTGCATTTTCTATGCAGGCGAAAATTCTGTAGGGCCCGTGAGCTGAAATTTGGGTGCACATCAAAGAATCCCAGGTGGTCGAAATTTCTGGAGTCCCTCACTATGGCGTATCTCATAATCATATCGTGGTTTAGGGACGTTAAAAACCCTTATATCTATCGATCGGGTGTCCTTATCAGTCACCCGCGATCCACGGACTTTCAAGAGAAGAAGCGACGTTCCTTTCCCGGAAACGACTGACTCCGTCTATGCACTGGCTTTGTCGTTCAAGCGTGAGTGAGCAGCTTGCCCCTTTTTTGTGCATTTCGTGGTGACGTCGGTAGTATTGAGCATTTTATCTGGCTTTGCAAGTGTTTTGAGAGGAAAAGAACAGTGATGGCACGCAAGCTTGCTAAAAGGCTGTCACAGGCACGGGGCCATTGAAGGTGTCCTTTTTCCTTGAAAGGTACACGGCAACGACGAGGAGCATACAACGTATCCTCGTGACGTTTCGGCGAGACACTGGTCTGTGTGACACCTGGTGACGGCCCACTACAATTCAGGTGATGTTATGAATAAACGACTGCCAGGCAGGCCAGGCTGTGCCCCCCCCCCCCCCCTCCTGTTGCCACATCACAACCACCACCACTGATTCCAAGGGCTCCTCATATGATTACTACAATCTTGTAATAAGTTTGTGTTTGTGGCATTCGTATAAATGATACATACAAAGGTCGAAAAATTGCCTTGCCTAGGTTGTCGTACATATAGTTGACACGATGTCATTAGAATGTTATTCAAATCTGTTCCGCACCCTGCCTTTCTGGAAGCATTCTGGTTTGCCTTAGGGTGCGGTAAAACACCAATCAACAACAAATCAGTGTGCAACTTTTACACAGGCGTAAATATTGCACTTTACTCGTATTAATCTTACTGATAACCAGGTAAAGTTAGATGCCGTTGTAGAGAATCTTGAAATTTTGGACCATCTGGTGTTGCACAATATCGCACAGTAACCAGGCCCCTAACATTTCACCTCGACTGAAATACAGCCGCCACCACCAAGATCAAACTCTCAACTTTCAGGTCACCATGCCCATAACGTTAATCACTGTACCATATGCCATGAAAATAGGAAAATTATTACAATGTTTTTTAGGAGGTTGTCGCTGTTGCGTAAGATTATTCTATGCCATCTGTTGTGGTTGCTCACTGGCTAAGACATCGAGCTATTATAAAGTCTGCTAAGGCACGTTGCTGGGCTAGTTGGTTCGGGTTCATCATTTATATGGGTATAAGCACACCATGACAAGGGCACAAAAAGACACACACACAAACACAAACCACTAACTTGCAACTAATAATTCATTTGCGATCACACATGTCATTTACACAATAATAGTAGACCAATAAAACCTGGAAAAGATCATGTTAGGATACAGCACAGCTCATGCACGCGTCATCACCGATTGTCACAATGTGCACTCGCTAACGTCGAAGTGAAGATTCTAGTTACTTCTTTTCTTTAGCTGACAAAGCTATGGAAGCCACACTCACACATCTTTCTTTCATTTTGTGAATTTCATGGGCTTTAATGATTTTACGCGTACTTCTGTCACGGGTCCTATAAAGAATACTGGTGTTTTGAAACACAGGAACGCAATCACACCTCTGTCAGTGAAGGGCTAAATGACCAGATACAGCTTTTTCTTCGTTGTGCTTGTTCCCTAGGCTTTCGTTCGTGCACTTTCCGCATTTGCCTATGTACACACAATCACTAGTAAAAGGAGTGCAATAGACAACACCACATCAATTCATTAATTTTTCCTGGTGCTTGATATTACAATCTCGTTTTCCGCTACTGTCTGCATTATCCTTTTTGAACATGCCTTGTAACTATTCGGGAACAGCAAACACTACATCCGCACCAGCCTTTCTTGCTATCCTTCGCAAGTTATCCGAAATGGCATGCATGTAGGGCACTACAGTAACCTTGGCTGCCTTAGTGCCGGGTGCCTGGTCTCTGACGTTTGCCCTTCCTTTCCTGCTTATATTTTTGGTGACAGCGATTAGCAGGCGCATGGGATACGCAGAGTCCAAAAAACGTTTAGCTTGAGCACACAAGCTAGCGTCAGGCTTGTCGTGGCACGACTTCATTAGTGAATTTTTGAAAACAGGAATTTATCACCGCACGCTACTCCAATTCTGAGTGAGCGGATGCGAACGGAAGAACCAGTTCATTTCTTTGCTGTTCATAGCTCCAGCATACTCCTGCCGGCAAAATATACAGCTCGAGGTCAAGGAATCTTATGAAATTGTCATTTGGTACTTCATGCGCGAGCGCCATGCGAGATAACACTGTCATGAAGATAGAGTTTCTGTAACAACCACGTCAAAAATGTCATCATCATTATGGGCAACGATTAGATAGTCGTCTACAAATCTAAAAACAGCAATCGCATCAGTGTGCTTCACACGCTCGCCAAGAACCTTATTACGTCTTGCTAAAAACAGGTTGCTCAAGTACGGGGCTATGCAAAAACCTATACATATCTCGATCTTTTGTTTAACAGTGTTTTCATTACATGTCGCATAGCGTTTCCATTCCACGTGTCTTGCCGCAGCACCAATAGGGAAGCAAGCTATAGGAAAAAAAGTGAACTTAAGCATGAATGATGCGGTTAGAGAGAGGAGGTGTTCCGCCTAGCATTCTATAAGAGTGAAGCGCTTAAAGCTCGAGGTAATACCTACTCTCCGCACCTTCAGTTTCAATAACCAGGGCACATGTGCACCCCTGGGATTATCCCTTATAGCAGCGCAAGCGCCGAGGAGCAGCCGCTACTACGCCCCATCAGCACATGGAGGTCTGCGCAGCCACCGCGTCAAGTATACGCATGCAGTGGTGGCGGGAGCCGATTACGAGCGGCGAATTGTCCGCACTTCTACCGCTGGTGCAGCAGCGAACCATAGGCAACAGACCAACACACCTATCTTACTCTGGGTGTGCCGTTATATAGACGACTCGAGAATCTCGGCACAGCTATTGCCTTGTCGACACTATTCAGTGGTTTCATAGGTACACGCCCTGTTGACGACAGCTTCAGTGAACACGACTTTTTTCACGAAGGTGTATTTCGTGGACTTTCTAGCAGCTGAGTTGTGCCACCAAATGTGTCGTGACAGTGTATGGTAAGCTGCACTGGCCAAGGTTGAGCAGTTTCACTTCGCACACGTGATAAAATTATGCGAGTCCCGAAACTTGAAGCGAAAACTGTTGAAATTCTACTGCTACAGGCATCCACTTCCACTACGTTTGAAGCGAGTGGGTGAGGATGAGAAAATAACCAAAACTTAAAACTCAAGATAACATATATATTTTTTTCAAATAATCGTAACTGCCTGTATACAAAATTTAACTTTGATTTACCTTACGATTTATCCGCCACTTGGCTAAATTGTTTATTGCCTCATTTTCCGGTCGAATGCCTTCAATGGCTAGCGTATTCAGCCAATCTGCTAAGACAGCTTGGGTTGAGTTCGGCGCATTGCAGGGTCAACAAGACATCGCTCACTTTTGCGAGATAGTTTTGTGCGTACTTGATGTAGATTATTTATTAATTCATAGTTTATTTATGTTGCGTATTGATGTGTAGATCTCCATTAAAATGTGTCTAGACATTGCTGCTTCTCGAGCAAACATATCACACAAAGGCACATGTCCAGCAAACAAGCGTCGAGCCACAAATTACTTATAATAAGGTATCTTCCAAGAACCCCATCTCAATCTGTTATTTTTCACGTGTGCAATGTGTATGCCATGTGAAAGTTGTTTGCTTGTCCTCTTGAGCTGTCAAGCTGCGGCCAGTGGTTCTATTTATTTGATAGATTGGTATGTGGGATCTAACGTCCCAAAATCACCATATGATTATGAGAGACGACGTAGTAGAGGGATTCGGAAATTTCGACCACCTGGAGTTTTTTAACGCGCACCCAAATCTGAGCACACGGGCCTACAGCATTTTCGCCTCCATCGAAAATGCATCCGTCGCAGCTGGGATTCAATCCCGCGACTTGAGGGTCAGCAACCTAGTATTTTACCCGCAAGAACACCACGGCGGGTTGTGATTCTATTGAATAGAAACTCAAAGAAAATCATGTTTCACTCGTCCTAATTAGACTATTGTAATACCACAATCACCTCTGCTGTTACAAACAAAAAGCTCGTTACGAAAAAACACGGCTGATTTCTCACTCAAATAGCAATCATATAACACTAAACTGATATGGGCCGTCACATAAGTAGTGCTTATTCTGTATCGATATATAAAATTTTGTATAATGCCTCTTGGTGCTTGTCAGCTACGGCACCATTTGACGTTGACCCACCCGCGTTGACGCCTAATGAATAATTTCTGTCGTAATGGCAAAATGCGATGAAGACGACTTGAAATTGTGGGAGCTGAAGCTGTTTACAAACATAAGGATGCAGCGCATTGTGAATTTCGTGCAAAAGCAGGCATCATCAAGCACAAATACATACTGGTACATGATATACGCGCCTGAAATACACCTTCAATTAAGAAGAGAAATACCGACCTGCAGGTCACGGGATCAAATCCCGGCTGTGGCGGCTGCAATTCCGATGGAGGCGGAAATGTTGTAGGCCCATGTGCTATGATTTAGGTGCACGTTGAAGAACCCCAGGTGGTCAAAATTTCCGGAGCCCTTCACTACGGCGTCTCTCATAATCAAATGGTGGTTTTGGAACGTTAAACCCCACAAATCAATCAATCGAGGAAAGAAATGCATGGTTTGCGCATCCTAGTGTATTCATTAACCTGCACCTGTGCTCATGCATACACTATAATACTTTGCTAGCACAGTGCGCCTGCGCTAGAATCAAATTACAATGCGTACGCATTGCACATAGGAATGGCCTACACCGCAGCCAGAGACCATTGTGACAGTGACGAAACAATCGCACCATATTTGTGTGAATATCGTGTGATTATCACCTTCTCACTTGATTAACTGGATGCACTCGATCAACTGGATGACCTTACTTTTTTAGGACGTAAGAATGTTGGTGAAAAGAAGGCTGTGCAGTTGGTTTAACCCATTCTGCTTTCGACTGGCCTCTCCGAACAATCCTGCTTGATCTTTAGGCATATACATGTATGTGTATTGCTCTTGATATATATATATACATATAAATAAATAATATATATATATAGGCAGACATTGTGGTTGGCAGGCATTGCGTTGGCAGGAATTGCGTTGCATATAGTCAAGTAGATCCTCCGTGAGCTGTCACAACGTGGTTTATCTCGACGTTTCGGCCTAGAGTCTGGCCTTCATCAGGATTGAAGGTACAGTTCGTTGGTGTTCAGGTTTATAAAATTTCATATCAGAGGGGGGAGAGAGAAAAATAAAAAACTGAAAAAAAAGAAAAAAAAAACGGAAAAAAAGACAATAATATAAGGTGGACTCCCACCGGGCGCCCCGTTTCACTCTTCCTTCCACATCCCCCTCTATCCCTCTCCCTATTCTCCTTTTCACCTTTCTGATGTCTGACGTCTGAGGTCTGATGTCTGAGGTTAGTGAAAGAAAGCATACACAGACCTCAGACATCAGAAAGGTGAAAAGGAGAAAAGGGAGAGATTGAGGGGGAAGTGGAAGGAAGAGTGGAAGGGGGGTGCCCGGGGGCAGTCCACCTTATACTCTTTTCTTTTTTTGTCTTTTTTTTTCTTTTTTTCTTTTTTGAACAACATTTCTTGAACAACAGACAGATTTCTTGAACAACAGACATAGATATTTAGAACACCATTCAGCATATTGCTTTAAAAATGCATTTGGTATACCGTCTATGCCTGGTGATTTCTTTTCGTCTAATTTTAAAAGCAGTGCTTGTATACCTTCTTCAGATATAGACACATTACTCAGAGGTTCGCTACGATCAAACTTGCTGAATTCCGGTGCGCGGCCGTCATCGACGACAAATACAGAACCGAAACAAGCACTAGGAACTTTGGCAATCACTGCGTTTTCTGTCACAAGGACACCATCGATTAATAGAGTAGGAGGATCTTTCTTCTTTGGTGAAATGAGTCGCCAAAATTTTTCTGGCGATGTTTTAAGAAAGTTTTCAAGACAAACGTGTTCGTACAAATCTTTGGCCTTTTTAATACTGTTCTTCAGTTCGCTTAACTCCGATAGCTTATCTGAACCACTTGAGCATGGATACCGCCTGCACTGCCTTTTCGCTTTATTTAACTTACGTTGGTGACGTGCAATATCTTTCGTCATCCACTGATTGTGCGTACGCTGAAAGTGTCGTTTGTGTGGGATAAACTTTTTCACACAACAAGTGAAAACCAGGTTTTAAAAAAAGCACCACATATGTTCAACAGCATAGGCATCGCAAAGAAATATATATATATATATATATATATATATATATATATATATATATATATATATATATATATATATCTGTGTGTGTGTGAGTGTGTCGGCTTTTCTACCAAGCTAACCTTTCTTTTGATTTCTTTCTTTCTCTCTATCTCTCTCTACTGTAGGCATTTTAGTTGGTGCTACGGCACTCGAAGCAGTTGGCTCCTAAGAAACAGCGTTAGAGCCTGTGGAAGCTGCATTATTTTGACAACGAGTCGTAAACCACTGAAACAAAACGGAAAAGCAAGAACGTATACGTGAAGGCCTCCTCCCCGACGCTAGCGCGGCGAATCTCTTTCGCCGTTATATCGAGACTTTTTAACCATGGCCTCCGATATTACAAATCTCGAAGGCCATGCTTCAACTTTGTCGTTGACGAATCGATTCCTATCGGTGCTAGTACGTGTCATGCCGCATTACATCCAGTGACCACACCAAGTCGGCGGCACTATACCGCCCCACCTAGCATCTCGACAGGGAGCAGCGATTGAGAGAGCACCACATGTCAATCATAATTTTATTGTTTTACGTACTTATATCTACTACATGTTTTTCTATTACTCAAGTCACCAAAGTACATGCAAGGACAACCGACAGACAGGCCAACGAACCCCCGCCGTGGTGTTTTAGGGGCTAAGGTACTCGGCTGCTCACCCGCAGGTAGCGGGATCAAATCCTGGCTGCGGCGGCTGCATTTTAGACGAAGACGAGAGTGGTGTGGGCCCGTGTGCTCCGATTTGGGTGCGCGTTAAATAACCCCTAGTGGTCATAATTTCCTACGGCATCCCTCATAATGATATGTTGATTTTGAGACGTTAAGCCCCACATATAAACCAATGAATTAGGCCAACAAATACAAGGGCTTTTTCTAACTTGGTAAAATTTCAGCCGGAAGTCAGCGCTCGTGTTTGTTGGGATGTCTGTTACATACACTTGCGCGGAATGCAAAGATAACAGACATTTGTAAGATTTAGGAAACAGTTCTCTAATCCTGTCTCAGTTACCACGACTGGTCGGAATAACCTTTGCTAAATTTAATAAAACTGTAAATCTTGCTAATTAAACGTGATTCCCTGTGAACTGTATAACAGGGAAAGACATCATGCACATGATGAAACCAACAATCCTGTTGCTTTGTCGTCGGTATTAGTTTAAATATGAGATTAAGGGAGCACGGAGACAACAACTAAACAAAAAGAACTGAGACTACTATGGATAGCAAAGCAGCAAGAAAAGAAAAACACTGTATGACATTGAAAAACAACGCCACAGCTCCGTAATGACCACCTGTCCGTGGCGGCCGTGCCCCACAAGTGTATTATAATGATCGATCGTTACTCCTTGGTACTTCTTTAATGTGACTCACGTTATATGAGCCTAGTTAGCATGGTGCAAACTCTTTGTAACCATTGAGCTTGCGATCGTTTTTGCTTCCCTTGATTTTTGTATACAAGTATATATTTAGCGATGTTCTCAGTTAGGATCAGCAGCAAATGGTGTTTTTGATGTAAGTTTTCTTGTTATTAGAAGCGAAATTTGAGTAGTTGATGCTTCTTGCTTGAGAGCTCAAAACAGCACAAAAAAAGACAGGAACTGAAGAAGACAGCGGTCTGTCGTCTATTCTTCAGTCCTTGTGTCTATTTTCGCGCTGTTTTTACATCCCAAGTGTAGCTTTCTTTATTGGTGTTCATATTTTCGGGGTGTCATGGCCTTTACCAAATACTTTGTAATGCTTACAGGTGCGTTCAGCCAGGATTGACTGGTGGATGAGCAGCGATTTCTTCAAGCCAGTTGGTCCGTACTATACAGGCTAACTGATTATATCACGCAGTCGCTGAGACATACTCTGTCTTCGTTGGTGAATAAATCGGATATAGAAAACTTTGCTGCGTATACTTTGACGCGCAAACAAATTAGAAAGTGCTTTTGCAAATCTGAATGAAGTCGTAAGCAAAACAGTCATCATATTTGCGGATTATGCTCTTTTAACACGAATTTTTTTTTATGCCGGAGTCCACCGAGACTTCAATGACCTACTTCTGCCACTGAAGTGACGTAAAATTTACGGACGATCCGAAGACAAAGAATTAAGTTTTGTCGTCGGGTGTCGAGCTTGTGACCTCCAGGTCCGCGGCCACATATGACGAGCACGCTATCCTTTGCACCATATCACATACTTTCATTCCTCAGGACAGCCCTCTCTACCACAGTCCTCTCAGCGTTCTTGGTAAAGTGCAGTAATGCATTATGTTCGTGGCATCTCAACTACTTACTTTAACGCATTGTTTCTAAGCGTCCGTCTCATTTGGCGCGTTTCTAATACGAGTGAGTGCAATTTTATCAATGCCAAACGCACCCGCACGTCGTGATCTTACTCCAAGAGTTGGTGCCACTCACAGCATTCATCCCCACCAAAAATAGCTAGGTAACGCATAAAGCAACGCGCCTGATTTGTATGCATGTAGTTGCTCTACGTTGACTACTTACTAAAGTGAGTACTGCAATCTTGATGCCCACAACGGCTTGTTTAGTCATTAATGATGGATGTTCGTCGTCGGAACGGAAATGTATTACTAGGTAATATAAGAGATGCCTTTATGGTAAATGGTGTTATTGCTGTCAAACACCAAGAGACATTGCGCAAGCTCTCTTCCATCAGTGTACAGAATACATGAACTGCTTCTTTAAGGACACGTTTTACTTTATTGACTTACCGATTCCTCTGATGCCGGAATCACTTTTTTTCTTATCTATTTCATGCTCACTGTTTCTGTAAGCAACGTATCATCAAACTGTGCATACTTTGATGATACAACCGTGTCGGTTGCAGTGCTTTTCTTGGTGTTCTTACGACCTTCTTCAAGACATCTATATTAAGTGTTTCGGCACCCGAGCCACCACAGCCCCTTACCTGGCTAAATACACTGGGCTCCCAAACTCAGAACTGGATGCATCTTTCATGCATGCCGAGGTAAGGGCGGCAATCGTCATCATGAAACGCAAGACAGCGCCTGGGGCAGATCAAATCAACAATGCCATGATTCGCAACATGAATGACGAAGCCATAACAGCGCTTCAAAACTTCATTAAGAAACACTGGGTGAATGAGACTATACCTCAGCAATGGAAGCTTGCTGTAGTAATTTTGATACCCAAACCAGGAAAGAAGTTTGCAATAGAAAACCTCAGGTCAATCTCTTTTAACTCATGCTTAGGCCGAGTATTTGAAAGATTAATAAATACCAGACTTCAACGACATCTTGAACAAAATAATTTGTTGCAAACACCATGTTTGTTTTCCGCTCAAACCTTTCGACACAGAACATCTTTCTGCTTTTAAAGGTGGAAGTATTAACAAATGTTTCAAAAGCAGTACAAAAATTGTCATGACCATTGAAATAAAAGGCGCTTTCAACAACGCAAGCCATCAGGCCATATTAGATGGACTAGCAGCTACAAACTGCGGTCGAAGGACGAAGAACTTTCTTACTAAAAGAACTGCTGTCATCAAATTAGGAGGTGAATCCAAAGTCTGCTACCCACCGAGAAAAAGCACACCACAAGGCGCTGTGATCTCGCCTACACTTTGTAACATAGCCATGATTAGTCGAGCCAAAAACTCGAAGATATTCCCGACATCCGACACTCGTTCTGTGCGGATGACATCACTATATGGACAACCAAAGGTGGCTTGGAAGAAAAAAAAGAGCAGATCTAACTGGCAACTAAAGCCATCGAAGAGTACACTATGAAAACTGGTCTTCAGTGCTCATCTCAGAAATCGGAACTCATTCGGTTCACCAAGAGTAAAAGACAAAGAACAGAATCAAGCCTCCGCCTTGAGGTCAAGCTAGGCGGCCATATTTTTCCAGATAAAATGAACATTCGAATCTTAGAGATGTGGTTACAGTCTAATCAGCGATGTCTCCACTCACTGAATATGCTTGAACGAACATCTGAAAAAATTGTTCGTATGATAGTTCGAATAACGAACATTCTTGCTGAACTGAAAGTGTGAAACGCACTTCGTTTGGTAAAGAGCTTAGTCATCAGCAGATTAACATACTCGCTACCCCACTACAACATGAATAGCGAAGAGAAAGAAAAAGCAGACAAATAGATAAAGACGGCGTATAAAGCGGCTCTGTGACTACCAAAAAGCACTTTAACTGCGAAGCTATTAGCGCTCAGACTTCACAACACAATTGATGAGTTGGCTGAAGTGCAAGTAACCACCAGAATAACCGCCTGCTACAGACGCCAATCAGCAGAAAACTTCTTCAGAGGATTCGGTTTCAGTGAACAAGTACAGGCACATGGAAGAGCGAAAGAATTGTCATGCTCATTCGGAGCCTGGTACAAGATATGTCCGCTACCGAAGAACATATTCCCAGTTCTACATGCTGGAAGGCGAGAAGCAAGAGCCGCCTACATAGATAAAAAGACAAAATATTTGAATACGGCGACATATACAGACGCTTCACCGTATCAGGCCAATGAAAAAAAAAGAAACATGGTGCCGTGGTCACCGACCTAAAAGGAAACGTTAAAAGTTGCGCCTCCATAGCCCAAGCTTTTATTACAGAAGCGGAGGAGAGAGCGATAGCGCTGGAAATCAAGGAGGGCAGAAAGTGAAAAGCTCCGCCGACAATAATCACGGATTCGAAGGCTGCATGGAGGAATTACGAAAAAAATAGAATATGTATGAAGGCCTTCCAAATTCTAACCAACGCTCATAAACACTTTCCCATCGACTACACCCAAACCATTATCTGGGTGCCAAATTACGAGGGCGTCACCGAGAACCAGTTTGCGGATGAGGCGGCTCGAGGCTTCACAAATCAGCGAGCTTCCTTGCACACTGCAGTAGAGGTTCCAACGCCCCTAAACCCTAAATTTGGTACAATTCTTGAATATTACAGGGACAATAGAAAACTGTATCCAGCACTGCACAAGAAGCTCACAGCAATAGAACCGGTGGCAAGAAACAGATTATAAACAAGCACATACATGAACTTACACTGGCTACATGTATTCTACCCCAAAGCATACATAGATATATGTCCGTGGTGTGGGGCCACACCAACTCTCTTCCACACGACATGAGAGCGTACACATCACAATGAAGAAGACCATAACATAAACAATACAGACTAACAATTGGAGGCACTGCTGTACAGCTCGGCCATTGCTGATCAACGCTGGCTGCTCCAACGGGAAGAGATGATGGCTAGGGCCAGCAGAGCCCTGGAATAGGGTCCCGATCATTTGTAATGCTCCGCGTTATGCGCAAATAAAGTTTTTCTCTCTCTCTCTTACTACCCCAGTTTCTGATGCCAAACAATCTATTTCAGAATTTTCTCTGATTTATTATATTAATTTTTTTGTTTATAAACGGCGTCTGTATTCCATATGTTCCATTTGTTCCATTCCATATGTTCTATTTATCGCCGCTTAACATGCAGGTTAACACGCAGTGTAAAGAACTTTTACACTAATAGTAATTTGTGCCTTTATGCATAAAGTAGCCATTATTAGACTGAATATTGCCATACACTATTTTCGGTTCTCAGCGTGTTATTTCCATGCCTCATGTGTGACCCAGCTACGCCGTTTGGGCTGTATTACAATGTATTGAATCTACTGCAACGTTCCATTGCTAACTCACCACGACGTTTCTTTTACGCTCATGGTCTTTCAAGAGCACCAGACAAAACGTGAGAAGGCTGTAGTGAAAACATGCTAGCTGGTAGAGCATAAGTCGGACTTACAGTTTTCCACCAGACTCTCTTCCTTATCTTGTGTTGGACAAGCCAAATAAACTTTATTTCAAATCTTGTTAACGCCAGTATGTAAATAACGCGGAATATGCGCACCTAATTTGTTTAATATAAGGACATATTAAGGTCAACATTTCAAAACTTCGTGCGCAGCTGCCTACGCGTGCCCTATTTGGCGAGCAAACATCGCTCCCCGCATTCGTATTTGGTCGCAGGCTTTCCACTCTCTTATGCAAATATTTGTAGAGCGAAGTGCCCAGGTCCATTCCTGAGTAAATTTCCGAGGCATATTCAATGTGAATTTTTTTATGTTTGCCCACCCGTGGTCCTGAAAAATATTTTGGTCCTCAAAATAGAATGACCTGGAAGTGAAAAATCTATAATTGTTATGATTATGAGTAAGTGAGAAAGTTTATTTACCTTTCATGAGCTTTCGCTCCCGTTAAACTTGAAGAAAGAATTGCCACCACGGTTCTTGATATTATACACCAGAGTGAAGAGAATCAATTGAAAATTGACATGCCGATACAATAGAAGTAGTAAAGTTGTGTGAATTACACTCTCACTCCATTTCACCAGCTTGTCCTCAATGATGTTAAGTTAAACAGAAGTTCTTCGCGGCAAACATCTCAACACTTGACAACCGGTGAAGTAAACAATCTAGCCGCACAAAGTGTCCTACGTATTGATGTTTTCTGAGTCTCTGCTTCCGTAGCGTCCAGCTTCCCAATGTACCCATGATCAATAAGTTGCAGCAAAACAATGAGTCCTTAATATCATTCATAGTGACCTATCGGTCAGTGTCGGGTACAGCCTATCCGCATGTTCCTGTCAACCAATTTAGAAGTCCTGCAATCAATCAATAAACATCATCCACGCAGCTTGAGGATACTGCTTTGAAAGATCTTTTTGTTTTTTTCCGGCGTGGTTTCCAGTTGCTGTATATGAAGCATAAGTAATGAACGATTAAAAAATAATAATGTAGAGCACCAGTACACCCTAACTCATGAACTTTATAATTATATTCCTATGAACCGTGTAGTCGAGGTACCGGCTTGCGACAGCGGCGCCGGAACGCATAGCATAGTAAGTCAAACACGCAGTATGAGTACAGGCAATAAGCATTAGGCTTGACAATTATCTATCTCTACTTTGTCTTATGGTGGTTTTAAGAGGTTAAACTCCACATATCAATCAATTATTTGCACCTTGTGATTCTTGTCGTCAGTAGAAAGTTACCAAATGCGCACGATAAACCGTAATCCTTGAAGTGGTTTCCTTTTTTTTTTCTACACTGCTGTCTCGTTTGGCGTTGATATAGGTCGATGACAGCAAAAAAATTTGTAGTTACGCAGCGCTCTCTGGCGCGTGCATGATGGCAATATTGGATCCTCGACACATGATTTAGCCAATGGACATCGCGAACGCGAGATCTCGGTAGGTTTATTATTCAGCAGGGTGCACTTAAGCTTTTCGTTTTCTATGGTGTGCCAAGGACTGGACAGGGGCAAATAAACACCGTGGCACTTCGTGAGATTTTTTGCTTAATTTTCGTAATGATTATTCACTAACTGACCCACACATATGCTCTTCTAAATGAGCACCAGCTAAGTAATTTTGTATGTGCCAGACAAGGAGAATTAAAAATACTGCTGGAGTGGACATGATCACCCAGGAGTGAAGCCATGTCTATGGCAAGATGGCGGCTTCGGCGGCTGTCTTACTAGGGGCATAATAAAGAGCGTTTCCCTCGCATGCCCAACGAGGTATATGTGGAAAGTTTTACGGGTCACATAGTGCTCCAAGTGCGTCTTATTGCTACTAGTTTTCCTTAGTGAGCCTCTAATTGGAGGCAAAGTTCTTTGAAAGTTCAGTCACCCATACTCTTTGCCATGTGTTATTTTGTCGGGAACAATTACCTTTCTATATAAAACTAACGTAGCATTCACATTATTGTATCAAAGCATCTTGAACTTTAAGTGGGCACTACGAGAAAAAGCTTGCTTCCGCCGTCTTGGCAGTGAAAAAACGTGGCTTCATTTCTGCTGGCAAGGCATTGCGGGAGCTTCCAATCCAGCAAGTGGCAGATTTGTATCACGCGCAAGGAAGGAAGGAAGGAAAATAGAGAAAAAAAAGGCAGCGAGGTTAAGCAGTCTATATACAGCTGGTTTGCTATCCTGCGCATAGGAGAGGGATAGGGGAGATGAAAGATAGAGAGCAGAGAGGGAAGAGAGAAACAGTACATTCGGTAGCACACGCGCGTACACTCAGTCATAGTCCAGTCTTGTCTTTCGTGGTGTGTGACATTGCTGTTAGAGTCGCTTGTTCAAATCTGTGTCGCGTATGAATTTCAACAGAGCTTTCGTCGCCTTCTGTTGCAATGTCTTCTCTCGGGCACTAGACAGAATAATGTCCACAGACAATGGCTGTTGTCGATGCGCGCAAAAGCGGACGCCAGTTACTGTCTCTGGATTTCATACAACGGACAGTCACGCAGCATGTGGTGCACGATTCTGATGATGCATATGGGCCACCTGCAGTTATTGAATTTATCTACATATGCTTTGTAAGAAAGCAAACTGTGACAGCTAATAGGCTACTCTGAGCGTTCCTTGCGTGAGCTGAGGGAGCATGAGTTGGCGAACTGCGCGTACACGTCTAATTGACTATAGTTGCTCTTGCGGATGCATCCTATCGTTCTGGGCCCGCGGGCTCTCGTGGGGCACTAGCATCAACCTTCCATAAAAGAGAAAAGTGTCATGAGTGTCGAATAGCCCTCAATAAAGAGACGGGACGCAATATTTATCCTTCATCGCAAAAGTTACGTCACCCACCAAAGTTCCGTGGCTTATTTTTATGTTGGGCCTTTCAGTGGTGTTGCCGGCCATCCCGTATTTATCGGTGGTGCTTACTTATTCAGTTCTGCCAATGGGGACGTCAGTTACGATGCAGAGAGGTGTAATTTGATGTTTCGTGGTTACTGCCTGTCAGTACAGTCGCGTTGCTCATAAAGTATAGATTCACGTAGAGCCATCCACTTGTCACTGTTATTTAGGTTCAATTTGTGTCGTTTGTCCAGGAATATGCGAAATAAATCCTGAGTAATTAGAAAAGCCCAATAGCCGAGTCGTGATACTTTTCAAAAGAATTTCCCTATGCCGCTTCAAGTGTGTGGGTATCCGCTTCTTGAGTTAATTTTTGTCAAGCACTCACCGAACTGGCCATTTAGCAGTTTTCACATTCTAGGTAATGGTCATTCAGTGCGTTGCTGTGTGGGGTTCCCTTTCAAAATGTGTGAAAATAATTCTGCTAAATGAACTATCCACCCCCTTCATGCACTACTCATAATTTTTGATGTTCTTTTTTCATGCATAGTGCAGTGTTTACGTGTATTCGCATTTAAAATTATGTTAGACGTGCTTCTATCGACTTGAAGACGCTCCACTTAAATTCCCTACTGTTGCACTTGGTGCAACGGCAGAGCGTTTTATCATGGCCATTCCCAAATAATCATTAAAACTGGGAACCACAAGCTTATTGAGGAAATCACGCACATAACCTAAGTAATGGCATATATATTCCTGTCAAGATTATTGCCTAGTAAGTACACTTCATTCCTCCCTATGTCATCCGCTTATGCATGTAGTTATCCTTGCCAGGTGGAGTGTTCAAACACTAATCAAATTAGTGATTTTATAAAACATGATAGTCAACGTTTTTGTATCCTAGACGAGGATTAAGTCTTTCTGCTTCCGACTGACTGTACATGCTTGATTTAAATATAGCAATTTGCGTTCCTAAGACACTCAAGTCGGATACACTAGCAAAGCGAGAAATATGCTGTGGAAGCATATAGATGACTGGGGTTGAAAAATACAGTGATTTAGTAATTAAAGTACCACATTATGATATCTGGTTGAACGGCTATAGATTGTGGTGCCAGAGCAGCGCCGTCAAAACGTCGTCGATAGCTTTGTCGGTGAGGGGCAGAGCTAACATGCCCTTAGGGACCATAAATGTAAACAAAACTCTTCACGAGAAGAACTCACTATGCTATAAATGCATAGTGAGTTCATGCATGCTAAATAAAGAACAGACCTGTTATTAAAGCAACTCGCCGCACAACGAATTCAGTCTGCTGTCGTCGCTCTCCGCACAGATCCCTTGACTCATATAAGGCTCAAACGTCAGTCAGTTATTGAAGAAAAAGAATTGGGTTGCCGTATTTGACATATACATGCATGTTTCTGTCAAATATTTTGTATAGCCTACCTCCAAATGAAATAACCTGCAAGCTCCGCAGCAAATTGATGTAGTGAAACTCGATCATTTTATTGATATCTTTTTATTCATCAGGCCAGCCTAATCTTCGTTGACATGTAGGCCACAGTTATTATAAAGTGGAAGATGACAACAAAAAATCTGGGTTTTATGTGAGAGAGAAAGTGAGAAAAAAATATCAGAAAGGTAAGAAGGTTAACTAGACTGAGTCCAGTTTGCTACCCTACACGGGGAGAGGAGAATGAGGGAGAAAAAGAGAGAAAGAGGGGGAGGAGATACGCATTGCACATAACAGACACCGCACACACAGTTCAGGTTTCATGGGCCGTCGCACAGTGATATTGTTACGGGGAATAAAGTATACACTGGTGAACAAATGTGTACTGGCGAATATACTGGCGAGCTAATGCGTACGACGCTGCTGCAGTCCGAGCACGTTCCCGTTCAGCACTTCGTCGTCGTCATCATCAGGCATCTACTTAGCCCGTGACATTACCCGCCGGCGGCAGAAGCACCGTCCCGGTGCGATCAATTCTCGAGGCGTGAGAAGTATGGCTTAAGCCGTGAGACGTGCACTATATCGGTCGGTACTGAAGCTGGTACTGACGTGGTATGGAGTGGAGCTATCTCATAGGTCACGCTGGTGACCTTGCGTATGACGCGGTAGGGGCCAACGTAACGGGACATTAGTTTTTCGCTGAGACCAACACGACGTGATGGTAACCACAGCAAGACGAGTGACCCCGGAGAGTACTGTACGTCGCGGTGCCGGCGATCGTAAGCACTCTTTTGGTTAAGCTGCGAGGCACATAAACGATCCCGGGCGACTTGGCGGGCGATGTCAGCTCGGGGCCAGGGCATCACGAGCATAAGCAGTCGATGAGGCGGCGTCAGATTGGAGCATAGTGTCCATGGGCAAAGGCGGGTCATAACCGAACAGTAGGTAAAAAGGGGAAAATCGAGCTGTATCATGACGTGAACTGTTGTATGCGAAGGTAACGAAAGGTAAGTGGATGTCCCAATCTTTGTGATCCTTGGAGACGTACATCGCTAACATATTCGTCAAGGTACGGTTGAGGCGTTCCGTGAGGCCGTTGGTTTGTGGATGGTACGCTGTAGTGAACTTGTGGTGGGTAGAGCAGGATCGCAGGAGCTCGTCGACTACTTTAGATAGAAAACAGCTGCCGCGGTCGGTGATCAACTGACGAGGAGCACCATGACGTAGAATGATGTCATGAAGAAGGAAATCGGCTACATCAGTAGCGCAGCTGGTGGGGAGGGCGCGTGTAACGGCATACCGCGTTGCGTAGTCGTAGCAATAGCAATCCACTTATTACCGGTGGCCGACACGGGAAAGGGTCCTAGAAGATCGAGGCCGACTCGGAAAAATGGCTCATCTGGTACTTCAATGGGCTGGAGAGTACCAGCAGGTCTCAGAGCAGGTGTCTTGCGGCGCTGGCAGAGGTCGCATGCCGCAACGTACTGTCGCACAGAACGGTAGAGGCCAGGCCAAAAGAATCGGCGGCGAATGCGGTCGTACGTGCGTGACACCCCTAGGTGTCCAGCGGAGGGGGCATCATGCAGCTGGGCCAAAACGTCTGAGCGAAGATGCACAGGAACAACGAGTAAAAGCTCAGCACCATCAGGGCGGGCGTTGTAGCGGTGCAAGATGTCGTTGTGAAGAACGAACAGTTGTAAGGAGTGGTCAGGGTGGGGAGAGTGCAGACCATTGATAATAGCACGCAAAGAGGGGTCGCGGCGTTGTTCAGCAGCTATGTCGGTGAAGTCGGTAATTGAAAGAACGAGGGCCTCTTGCTCATCTTCCCTCGTGTCAGGGGGATCGACTGGGTAACGGGACAAGCAGTCGGCATCCTTGTGAAGTTGTCCGGATTTATAGGATACGAAAAAAGTGTACTCTTGTAAGCGCAGCGCCCAGCGACCAAGGCGTCCCGTAGGGTCCTTGAGTGAGGAGAGCCAGCAAAGCGCATGGTGGTCCGTAATAACTGAGAATGGTCGGCCATACAGGTACGGTCGGAATTTCGCAATGGCCCAGACGAGAGCTAAGCGCTCGCGTTCTGTGATGGAATAATTTTGTTCCGAGCGCGACAACAGTCGGCTTGCATACGCGACGACGCGGTGCATGCCTTGTTGCCGCTGCGCGAGCACTGCGCCTATGCCGTGGCCACTGGCGTCAGTACGAAGCTCCGTGGCGGCAGATGGGTCGAAGTGTGCTAGGACTGGTGGATTGGTGAGAATGTCAACGAGCGACGAGAAGGCGTTTGCTTGCTGTTGGCCCCAGGTGAATGCGACATCCGTTTTGAGGAGGCAGGTTAGAGGACGGGCTACTTCAGCGAACTTCTCGACAAAACGACGGAAATAGGAGCACAGTCCCAGAAAACTTCGGACGTCCTTGGCTGAGCGGGGTGTGGGGAAGTCGCGAACTGCTCGGACTTTCGCAGGGTCTGGTTGAACGCCCGCAGCGTTAACAAGATGGCCGAGTACGCAGATTTGGCGTTGCCCAAAGCGGCATTTGGACGAGTTAAGTTGCAAGTTGGCACGTCGAAAAACATCAAGCACTGCGGACAGACGGGTAAGATGGTCGTCGAAAGTAGTCGAAAAAACAATAACGTCGTCAAGATAGCAGAGGCAGATGGTCCACTTCATGCCTCGAAGGAGAGAGTCCATCATGCGCTCAAATGTCGCGGGGGCATTGCATAATCCAAAAGGCATCATCTTGAACTGATAAAGTCCATCTGGAGTCACGAAGGCTGTCTTCTCTCTGTCTTTGTCGTCTACAGCGATCTGCCAGTAGCCTGAGCGAAGGTCTATTGAAGAGAAATATTTGGCACCGTGCAAGCAATCGAGTGCATCATCTATGCGCGGTAGGGGATAGACATCTTTCTTGGTAATATGGTTGAGATGGCGGTAATCAACACAGAATCTCCAGCTATTGTCCTTCTTTTTAACAAGTACAACGGGTGAGGACCAGGGACTAGATGAGGGTTCGATTATGCCCTTATCAAGCATTTTATCGACTTCTCGCTGTATAATAGCACGCTCCGGGGCTGACACACGGTAGGGTCGTCGGCGAATGGGTCGAGCGTCACCGGTGTCGATGCGATGGGTTACCACAGATGTCTGGCCCAAATTACGGTCACCGAAGTCAAAGATGTCCTGATAAGAAGCAAGCACACGGCAGAAAGCAGAGACTTGTTCAGAGGTGAGCTTGTCAGATAGCATTGGCTTGAAAAGGTCGGAACAGGAACGTGACGAGAACGACGTTGATGAAAAATCGGGTGGCGAATTGGTGGTTAGAGCGGAAACTGTGTGGTCGACCAGTGGTGTAAGATGCGCAAGTGACATGCCGCGAGGAATAACTTGCGCTGAGAGGCCGAAATTGAGGACGGGAAACGAAGTTCGGTTGTCCTTTACGGTAACCACCGTGTTGGGGATTGCAACATTACGTGTCATGGCGACGTCAGAAATCGGGGCAGCAACATAATCACCATCGGGTACTGCAGGATATGGCGAGAGTTGGACTTGGACTGCGGCTTGCGGCGGAAGTCTAAGGAAATCGACAGAGCGTAGACGAAGTGGGCTGGTAGAGACGGTCTCCGAAAAGGATGGTAGTTCGAGCTGAAGAAGACCTTTGGAACAGTCAATAAGCGCAGCGTGTGAAGTCAGAAAGTCGAGTCCAAGGATTAGGTCATGGGGGCAATTTTCCAGTACAGCGAACAGAACTGAAGTTTGATGCTCAGAAATTGTTAATCGCGCAGTGCACATTCCAAGCACAGCAGGAGTACTCCCATCCGCTGTACGAACAGTAGGTGCAATCGCAGGCGTCAGAACTTTTTGGAGGCGGCGGCGGAGGTCTGAGCTCATCACAGATATTTGTGCACCGGTATCAATAAGAGCAGTTATAGGTAAACCGTCAACGAGAATTGTAAGGAGGTTGCACCACTGGTCGGGAGTAATCAGAGGATTTGCAGTCCGAGTCGTGTATGCAGCGTCACCTCCGGGGGCTGCACCGGCTAGTTTTCCGAGCGACGGTCGTAGGGAGACCGAGAACGGCGGGGTTGGGGCGAGCGGGACTGACGACGCACGGGCGATGGCGAGCGGCTGGTCCGACGTTTTGGATTATGCTCTGCACCTGTCTCAGCACGGTAGGACGGGGCATAAGGTGCACGTTCAGAGCGAGGCCGCCAATCATAGAAGCTCGGTCGAGGTGATGAGGTCCACCGGCCGCGGCAATGGCGAGCGATGTGTCCTATCCGATGGCACGTGAAACATATGGGCCGATCATCATGAGTGCGCCATTCAGCTGGGTTTCGTCGTGGCGCGAACGTGCGGTTCGGAGTGGCAGCCGCAACGACTGGAGCCGAGCTGGAAGTAGTAGGGGCATTTTGATGAGGTGGCGAAATGCCCATATTCGCGATCTCTTGGCGAACCACGGCCTGTATCATTGAAACAGCACCGAGGTTGTGTGCTGGCGCGCTGACACCAGACATAGCGGGAGCCATAGCCTCGAGTTCCCGACGGACTATTCTGGTGACGTTTTCTGGCGCTGGTGGTTGGTGTAGTGTCGGCAAATCTTCGCAAGAGGACGTAGCCGCCGTGTTGGGAAGGCGGTCAAATCGGTGAACTATGCGCCTACTTTTTGCCTGTTCGAAGCGACGACATGCTTCGATGACCGACTCCACCGTCGAGCAGTCCTTGCACAGGAGAAAATTGAAGGCGTCATCCGCAATTCCTTTCAGGATGTGTCCGACTTTGTCCTCGTCGAGCATGTCCTTGTCAACCTTCCGGCACAAAGCCAACACGTCCTGGATGTACGCGATGTACGGCTCTGTGGATGTCTGGGCACGAGTCGCAAGCTCTTTCTTTGCGGCCACTTGACGTCCGATGGGTTTCCCAAATAGATAGCGCAATTTCTGCTTACAGACGTCCCAGCTAGTCAACTCTTCTTGATGTGTCTCGAACCAGAGTTTTGCCGTGCCATGCAAGTAGAAGATGATGTTCGCCAACATAAGCGTCGGACCCCAATGGTTGCTGCTGCTGACGCGCTCATATTGAACCAGCCAGTCATCGACGTCTATGCCACTTGTGCCGTTGAATGGACCTGGGTCACGAGGTTGCACCACAACGATCGGCTGCGGGGCTGACGGATCTTGTTGACATTGAGTAGCCTGGTCAGTCATCGTGGTAGCTGCAATGCACCGTCCGCTGCGAAGATCCAGCTCGTTGGGTTGTATAGCGAGTGGTACCCCGCACCTTCCACCAATGATGTTACGGGGAATAAAGTATACACTGGTGAACAAATGTGTACTGGCGAATATACTGGCGAGCTAATGCGTACGACGCTGCAGCAGTCCGAGCACGTTCCCGTTCAGCACTTCGTCGTCGTCATCATCAGGCATCTACTTAGCCCGTGACAATATTGGCCTTTAAAATTGTACAGGTGCTCGTGTGGCTTTACGGGCTGAAGTACGTGAAGGCCACGCTCCCAAGATCTTTTTCAGAGCAAATGGTCGATCATTCAGCCTCTCGAAGGCACAGTGGAGAGTCCGGCGATCTTCTTGAAAGTGTGTACAATGGCACAGGACATGGTCGAGAGTTTATACACAATAGTAGTTATCACAGTTGGGGGAGTCAGCCATACCAATGCGATAACTTAATGAATTGGTGAAGGGAACGCCGATCCACAACCGATACAACATTGTAGTGTCCCGTCGCGAAGTCCTTGATGGCAGCTGTTTTTGTAGTAATGAAGCGAGGTCCTGTAGGCGTCGAGTAGAGCTTGGTTGAAAATTCTTATGCATAAGTGTGGTATTATGCGCGATGTGGTGAAGTTCTTTTGCGGCGTCAACCCTTGATAGGGGTATAAGCAGTTGTGGGTGCTCCGTCGTGGGCACAACGGGCAGCATTGTCAGCGAGGTGACTGCCGCCAATCCCACAGTGAGCAGGCAGCCATTGAAATATTTTCATATTCTTTGTTAGTGGCGGGATGACAGAGTTCATTAATTTCATTTACTATCTGAATGTAGTTCCTACGTCGCAGACTTCGCATACATTGAAGGGCTGCCTCGAAGTCACAAAATATAGCCCATTTAGCAGGGAATTCTCGAATAACAAATCTAATTATGGCTAGAAGGGCTGCGTGCTCGGAGCCCATAGATGTTGTGATGTGTGAAGTCTTGAACTTGACGTTGAATGACTGAGATGAAATAACAAAAGCACCCGTCGAGCTTCCCGGGAGTGAACCTTCCGTATAAACATATATGCAAAACGTAAAATGACATCTGCTTGAGGGCTGCAGATGACAGGCTAGCCTCTTCGGTTATCCCCGGCACCTCAACGAATTCAGGGGGTTTTTGTAGGCACTACTCCGGGAATAGTGAAATGGTTGCGGGTGAGAATCTTCAGGAGATAGAATGCTGGTTAGCCGTCACAACTCTGGAGAACTCTTTTTTTGTGCTTTCCAAAGACAGGCAAGCAAGATGGTGGTTAGGCAGTCTGGATATATAGCTAATATGCGTCAGGAGCGTGTCAACAGTTATATAGCTCGTTATCGAGTGGTCTATGGCAATGGCAATAGTTACGACTTTGTTAGCACACCTACGCAATCCCGAGAATGTGGGAAGAACTTGGCCTTGAACGCCTTGAAGCACCCGGATGTTGGTTTTTCCGGCATTTGAAAGCACGGGTGTGCTATACTGAAAGTACCCCAAGAAGAGCACTCTGTACAGTTGAAGCATAGCTGACACGGATGTTCCCCAAGTTTTACTGGCAAGCAATTTCATTGCGTGAATAATAGAGCTGAGCCTCTTTTTCAAGTGCACGATGTGAGAACTCCACCAAAGATCTCTGTCAATATTGATGCCCAGGAATCGATGACATCTCGTATACGAAATTCCTACATTCGCGACGGAAACGGAATACCAGGACATCGCCTTGCTAATGAAAGGAACAAAGGCGCAATTCTCGGGATTTATTCTCAGCCCTCGAGCACGGAGATACTTCGACGTTGTTGTCGCTGCTTTTTGGAGCTTTGCCTGCACCTGGGGCCACGTCACTCTTGAAGCCACAGATGCGGTTATCTGCGCACCCAGAAAGATTGACTGATCGAGGTAGAACTCGGGCAGTCGTTAGGTTAAACAAAGTAGGGCTGATAACCCCACCCTGTAGGGCGCCACGAGAGCTGTAATGATCTATGATGTGGCCTTCTGCAGTTGCAAGCAGAAGGATCTCTTCAATAGGTAGTTCCGAATTCATTTAAACATTTCTCCACTGATTTTATCATTTTGCAAGGCATCGGAAATGGCGTCGTGCATTAAGTTGTTCGTAGGCCCTTTTCACGTCGAGGAACATAACAGATATGCGCTAGAGGGACTTCTGTTGTTGCGCAGAGGTAACAAGGTTGATTACATTGTCTATATAAGAATGACCTCGTCGAAGAGTAGCCATAGTATGTGCATATGTAATGTAGCGCTCCAGGTACTCCTAGAGGCGTGTGAAGACCATTCTTTCCATTATTTTCCCACGCAGCTAGACAGCGCAATAGGTCGGTATTAGGCGAGGTCAAGCAGCGATTTTCCAGGCTTGAGAATCGATACCAAGTGGCTGGATTCCAGCTATCATGAACGACGCCGTCAGTCCGTAACTATTTGTAGCATTCTAGTAGTAGGTCCTGGCCCCGTCCTCCAAGATGGCATAATGCAGCATGATTGAAGGCATCCGGCCCAGCCATGGATGAACGCCTGCAGGTAGCTAGGGCCGCGTCCAGTTCCCCGAGTGAGAAAAGCACGTTTAGTAGCAGTTTTGTAGCAACATACCAGTTCCCTGTAAAAAGTTAACAATAGAAGTAGAAACGTTAAGACGGTTCCTGTGGTAGTGCTCGTAGAACGACATTTGATAAGTGGTAATATCAAGATGACATTGGCTGTTTCATGGGGTAACAATGTGCTGCAAAGAAAAGACACTGAGCGCACCTTCGGACAAGCAGTGCCAGTTTTGGGGAAATAGTAGGACCCTCTGGCCTACCCCTTTTCTCAATATTTATTTCTTGTAATTCTTACCCAATCTTCCCATTTCCTGCATGACTTTATGCGTCTGTTCCTTTCTATCCTCTGTTTCCCAATGTCTACTTTTCTATCGCAACATTTTTATTCTCCTCCCCCCACCTATGTCTGTGCTTGCTTGCCTCTTTATCTTTTCTTCTATATATTCTCTATTGGAAGTTTGAGCTTTGTGATCACCGCATTTAGATTGTTTATCTTTACCCTGTTTCTTTTTCTTACTGTCTGCTTTTCTACATATAATATAGTGAAAGCAGTTCTGAGATCACAACTGGGGTCTTGTGCAGCGCCGTAGTTGTATGCCACTGCCGCCACCAGTGTCAATACTTGCATCGCAAAAAATCGAAAAACAAAACCTAGCACCAATAACAAAGTGGAGCTTGAACCCGGGCCCTCTGATTGCCAGCCCAGTATTCTACCACTGAGTCACGCCGGGGCTTGAGACTTGTTGCCAAACTTGCCTTAGGCAGGCTTAACGTCGGGAAAGCAATCACGTTGATACGACTTATAAAGCGTTTTAAAACAGCGAAAGAACTAGCAATCATCGCATAATGCGAATAGCATAACAAGTGGGTCATCCGATGCTGGAACTCATTACAAAACTTGTTTTTGTTCAGCTAATAACTGTGGCGCATACAAACTTCAGGCATAATTTATAATCATCGTCATCCACTGCATGAACCACTGGTACAAAACGTCGCCCCATAGTTTAGCGGATTCCACCCTTCTCAAAAGAATGATGGAAAATAGCACAGCGAATGCCGGACTATTACCCTAAATTTTTATTAATAATGCTGTAGTGGGCATCAAGCTAGTTTGCTTGCAGCAGTTACCCAATTAATGTGTATAAAAGGCCATGAAAGGCCACCCTCTAGATTTCGCTGTGACTGTGCTGCGCCTTGCGCGCAGGCCTGGCGTTTTTTCGTGTCTATGTCAATCTGTCTCCTTTGCTCTATGTAGGACTCTCTCTCTTCCTGTGTTATCTTTATATATTTTTTCTGTCCTGTGCTTGGTTTCTCATTTATTTTTCTCTCACTCCTTATATAACCATGTATCTATCTTTTACGCATTTATTTCCTTAGTTTCTTTTTTGTGTATTTTTCTACTTAAAGTTTCCAATTTTTCTCCTTCTATCTCAAAAAATTTCTTTCCTTCTCTTTATCGCGTTTTACGTGTGCCACATCACCTAGCAGTGTTTTCGTCAAATTGTCGCACCCGCTGCACGCGTATTAGGAGCATGGCTAATTTCCTGCGGCGCCTCCCTACCACAGGACTTTCAAGTGAAGGAACGCCTCTATAGGCCCGGACGCATATACGGTCACATATACTTTATTCATCACTAATAGGTTCAGTTTTATCTCTTAAGCTACCCGAAGGATTACTAAGAAAGATAATTGCCAACGACTCTGTTGTACAGCGTCGACGTTGTAATCCCCTTCTTTCCCTCACTCAAAGTCCGGTGTTTCGACTGAGGCTACTAACTCCGTAAAATGTTCAGAAAAGCCCGTTCAGCAGTGTACCTCATGAAGGACTTATGTTACTAGCATCTTAGCATCTGCCCATTATAACTTCGGATTTCTGAAACGAGACTTTCATCTTGTCCGCATGCACCTAGTTTACAGGTATATAAATGGCTTCTTAGACGAAACCTCGAATATGCATCCGTCATCTGGAGTCCACAGCAGACCTACCTAGACTCAGCCTTGAAATTAGTGTACAACCGCTTTGTAGGTGCACCCATTGCATGTATCATTACTGAATGCAGAATTTCGCTTATTGATTCTCCGTCTTCACAGTGAATGGCATTTTACACACGCAAAAAAATGGCAGCATATCCACGGGGTGAGATGGAGAGTGGGGCGAAGCATCCGTTCGTTCATGTGTCCGTCTGCGAACCGTTCATGCGTCCAACCGCCCGTCCGTGCGTGCGTCTGTTCGTGCATCCGCACGTCCATCTGTGTGTCCATCCATGCATCCATCCATGCGTTCATTCATTCGTGCAGCCGTCCGTGCGTCCGTTCATGCATTCATCTGTGTGTCCGTTCGTCCATCTATCCAACACTCCAAGTACCACCATCTCGCATCTTTTTATCATATATTCTGCACACAGAAGCACCGCCATCCAGCGGACATTCCAAGGACTAAACAAGAAGTAGCACACGCACACTTTCTTACGGCTTGCACTTCGTGTCTACTTCCCACCTTTAACCACTTCAAGTTCGTAGTAAATACCAGTTCACTGTATTCATGGCACTGCGGCCCAACGCTCTCTAAACCTTTCTAAAACCAAGGAGGTTACGCCAAGCGAGTATAGCGTAGCAACCCCTTCTTGTCAGATAGTGCTCAATGTACATGCCAATGGCTGCTAATGAGGAGTGAGAGACAGAAGAACGCGGCTTTTTGTGAATGCGCATGCTGCGAATTTTTTATTGTTCAACAACGCACAGGAGAAATCTCCCACTGGAATTACCTTGCAGGTCAAAGCGTAAGACATGTTACGTACTACGAAGAGGGACGAACAGGTGCCGTTTTAAAAAGCTTCGCCCCTAAAAAATTGGCAGCATATCCACGGAGTGAATAATGGATAATGGGGCTAAGCATCCGTCCGTCCATGCGTGCGTCTGTGGGGCCGCCCGTGCGTCTATCCGCCCTTCCGTGCATGCATCTGTTCGTGCGTCCGCACGTTCATCTGTGCCTCCGTTCCTGCTTTTGTCCATGCATCCAGTCCTGCGTCCATTCCTGCGTCCATCCGTCCATGCAGCCATCCATGCGTCCGTCCATGCATCTGTCTGTGTGTCCATTCGTCCACCTATTCAACACTCCAAGTACCACCATCTCGCATCTTTTCATCATATATTCCTCATATAGAAGCACCGCCATCCAGAGGACTTTCCAAGGACGGAATGAAAGGAGGCACAAGCACACTTTCTTACGGCTTGCGCTTTGTGTCTACTTCCCATCTTTAACCACCTCGAGTTCATCGTATATACTAGTTCACTGTATTGATGGTACTGCGGCCCAACGCTCACTAAACTTTTCTAAAACCTAAGAGGTTACGCCCAGTGAGTATAACGTAGCAACCCTTTCTTGTCTTCTGCGCGTTGTTGAACAATAAAACAATCGCATCGTGCGCGTTAACTAAAAGCCGAATTCTCCTGTCTCTCATTTCCCCTTAGCAGTCATTGGCATGTACATTGAGCACTATCTTCAATTGTTCAACAACGCACAGAAGAAATATCTCACCGGCATCACCTTGGAGGTCAAAATTTTATACGTGTAACGAACTGCTACAACGGCTACGAGGGACGTACAGGTGCCGCTATAAGGAGCTTCGCCCCTAAAAAAATAATAATACGCCAGCACAGTTACAGAGAAAGCTAGAAAAATTGCCTTTCAGAGCTTTTCCAAAACACTCATTGGGTAACTACTGCAAGCACATTTGCTTGGTACCCACTAGGGCATAAATAATAAAACTTTAGGGTAGATGGCCGGCATTCGCTATGCTATTTTTGTCATTTTTCTGAGAAACGTTACAGCCGCTTTACTATTGCGAGGAATTTTGTGCAAATCGTTCATGCAGTGGCCGACGACGAAGAGAAATTATGCCTGAAGTGGGTGTGCGCCACAGCTAAGCAAAAACAAGCTTTTGTAGTGGGTTGGAGCGCTTGATGGCACACTCGTTACGCTAATAACATCTTGCAACGACATCTTGTTCTTTTGCTGTTTTAAAACGCTTTAAAAGTCGTAATATTGTGATTGCTTTCCCTACATCAAGCCTTCTTAACGCAAGTTTCCCAACGAGTCCCAAGCACCAGCGCGGCTGAGTAGTAGAATACTGCGCCGGCACCTAGTGGACCAGAGATCAAGCCCCACTGTGTCGTTGGGACTAAGTTTCTTTTTCTAATTTTGTGCGATGTGGTTTCACACACCGTCGGTGGTAGCGGTGATGGTGGACAACTACGGCGCTACGCGAGACCCGAATTGTGATCTCAACACATTTTTCGCTGTAAAAACGACCAAGAACAGATTAAAGACAGGGCTCCGTCAGGGCGTTTCCACGCTCTTTATTCCTCAACTCTTTTTTTTTGTTTTTACGGTGGTCTTAGCAACTAGACTTACGTCATTCCCTTTGCCCGCATACCTCCTCATGACGGAGATGAACTACACCTGTCACACCAAAGTGCTCGCACCATCACACTTTCCTGATAATTTTGTCCCCTCTCCTCACACACATAATGGATTGACAGTTTCCACAACATTGCAGCCATAGCACTTCCATCAAACTGCTGGGACAGTGTGATAAATTTTCTATCCTATTGGCGTCACCTGACTGTACTGTAATTCCTCCTTTATGAAATACTCCCTTGATTTCTTTTAAATAAATAAAGTGTTATCATGTTATGCTGTCAAAAAAAAGTTCCCACTAAGTTCTCTGAAAGTATAAGTCCGGGCTTAAGAAAAAATTCGTGCTGATTCGGTGAGTTCCGTAGTAGATGTTGCCCGTTAAATTTTTGCTCTTTTGACTAAGGTATTCGTCAGCAGTGAAATATTTGACGTGGAACTCTTCTGCGCAATCTTGTATAAGCACTAGAATTCGTAACATTGGTAAGTTCCACAAGTACTGTCGAAAGCTTTTGTCATAGGTAATATATGAACACCTGTCACATCTGATTCACACAAGCTAATTCGTTTTGCAAAGATATTCAGCTGTTGCCTAAAGAGCAGCCTCTTAACGTGTACATTGGAGTCCCATTTATCCATGCGGCACACTTCGGACTCACCATATGTACGTTACTAAAACTCTCTATATAAAGGAAACCTATACCGTTAGCAAAAAAATAGGCCAGAATCGACATGTTGCACTGTAAATGTCGTCGAAATACGATAGTCATACGTCTAGAGAGAGTGAACAAAACGTTTATTTGATGTTCTGCGCAGAAAAATCAGCGAATCGTGTTCTTCAGGCGCTGTGTTAGAGTGCCTCGAGCGTGGGGCGCAGGCGAACGAGCGCATCTAGGCACGTTAGACAGAAGTGCCATCTGGCAGTTATCTTCTAAAACTAAGGCGTGTAGCCTGCGGAGAAAGATGCGCACCACTCTCGGAGGTGATACGGTGTAGAACGCAAAGCGACGGGCAGGTGCCACCACCGTGACGTCTTAGAAAAGCGTTAGAAACGCCTTTTTGAGCATCGCGTTGCACTGATTTGATTGATTGATATGTAGGATTTAACGTCCCGAAACCACCATATGATTATGACAGATGCTGTAGTGAAGGGCTCCAGAAAATTCGACCACCTGGGGTTCTTTATGGTGCATTCAGACGACGGACCAAATCCGGATAAGGCGGGACGGACGGCGCGTCACGTGACCTCACATCAGCGATTCCCCTCGTCCGCGACTCGTCCATTTGGCTCGCGGACGGATGAACCCAACCTGTTTCTCACATTCTGATTCTGGCGGGAGAAAGCCAATATTTCAGCGGAATAGCTCCGGGGTTTCTGGCAACCAGTACACTTTTCGTCTGCTCGCGGCATGTCCTTCATGGCTCACGGATAGCTGCATAACTGGTCGGCATCATCTACGCTTGAGCATGGTTTACTTAGCTTCCGGGGGCTTTGTTCTCAGGTGATTGAATACGCAGAAACCACTTTTAGTGGTTCGGGAAATGTCGCCGCTGTCGTTGGACGCGCGAGATTCTTAGACGTCATGAGGGTGAAATATTCTAACTTCTGCAACCGGCGACGTGCCGCTTCTAAAAAAAAAGGATGGGAGACGCGTTCAGAAGAACTGCAAGTGGGTAACAATGTAGTTGAAAGAACATTCTTTCAGCAACTCCCTTTTCTCTTGAAAGAATAACACTCCTCGTTCATTTGTCACAACGCGACAGACATCGCAGTCAAGCGTCGCTTCTTGCGGGCATCCATGTTGAATACTCTCAAACCGGTCTGCTTTCAGCGCGCGCAGGTGAGCGCCAAACCTGCTGTCGAGGGTAATCCGGCTGTTTTCTCCTAGGACGCCGTCCGTCGTGTGGACGCGCCTGCAGGGGGATCATCCGCGGATTACCCATCCGCGTCCACGACAAATCCGGATTCGGTCCGTCGTCTGAATGCACCATTAACGTGCACCCAAACCTGAGCCCACGGGCCTACAGCATTTCCGCCTCTCTCGGAAATGCAGCCGCCGCAGCCAGGAATCGATCCCGCGACCTGCGGGTCAGCAGCCCAGTACCTTAGCCACTAGCCCACCGCAGCAGCGCAGCGTTGCACTGTCAGCACAGCGCGATGAAATGATACATTCCTTAAAGTTACTTGTGTGTGTCTCTTCTAGTATAAAAGCAGACATAGAAAACATCGAATCCTTTTGTGGCGCCTCATATCTGCGCAATAATTGCTTTTTAATTTGACAATCGCACAACTATGAACGCTAAACCTTGAGCAATATTGGTGGGTGCTGCGGACGGGGCTGGCTGTTTGGTGCCATTTGTGGTATCGTTAGGGTGGACAAACAGACAAACGTACAGACATATAGACAGACAGACCAAAAGTTTTCCGTCGGAGGTCCCCAAGAAAGACTATCGCCTTTGAAAAAGGTACCGGGTAAATTTCATATATTTTTACTTGTTGCTCTGATTCGTGGTAGCTTAGCGCTGAAGTGGCTCTTAAAGTTTCTTACTTAAGTTTGCGTCCCAGCCACGGTGCTTTTTTTCAGGCTCAAGGTAGCAATTAATCGGCCATTACATGTGGTGACAAAAGCCAGTGAGCCTCAGCGAAGCTCAGCTTTAAGATAGGCTATTTCGTTCGCGATAAGTACAATCGAGCACACTGCACACGCGCTCTAATATAACGTTGTAAATATGTAGAAAATATAATAACGTAATATACCTAATATAGGTAAAAAATACCCCGTCTCTTCCACACTCAAAAAAACATTGCGCATACCTTCAATTGGCGAGTTCTGCTACGTGCACAACTCTCTTTGAAGAGACACGTTAATTTTCTTGTGATTCACATGGCTGTCCCACTTGAGTATAAGGACCTCCAAACGGAGTTCAAATGGCTCTTTAAAAATAGTATTATGCATGGCAAGTAAAGATTGAGAAAACAGGGGCAAAGTATACTTCTTTGTTTTCTTAGATTTTAGCTGCATGGCAATAGGAGGACGTGACCTTCCATCATTCCTTAATGTACACTTGGTAGCGAACAATACAAGGCAAGAAAATAGTAAAAATACAGAGAACGCAGGGCCCAATCTTATTGCTGATCGTCCTAAAGGGGTAAAACAGCGACATTATTGTGAAAAGCTTATATGCCTCGTCAGACACAAAAACTTGCGTCACTGTCGGTGACTTTGGTAGTGTGATGGGAGCCGACATACGTTGGAGCAAGTTTGAATATAAAATCTGAATGAGAAATATTTATTGTACCTCTACATTTTATCTCTCACATAAGGCAGCGCTTTTTATTGTTATTGGGAGCACACAGGATAACGAGGCGATACTGGTGATAGACTCCAATCGTAAGCCAAGATGGTAATGGAGAGAACACCCTACCTCCCAGAATCACGTCGTCTTTCTCGCTTTCTCTCTTGCATCTTCAGTCTGAAATGTTCTTGTAACAATATCCTGCTTATTTCACACAAGGTTTTATTTACAGAGGGCAAACGTAAGAACGCACTGTCGAATACCCAGCCATACATAAATGCCCTAACATCCAGTGCCATAAGTTTTCTTGCCAGTGTAATGCAGCAAGTTTTCAAAACGAAATTGAAGATCACTGTGAGAGATTTCGAAGCTGACCCCGAATTCGTATCAAGCGTATAATTTTTAGTGGAGATACGCGAAAAATGAACAAAACAAATTTCAGTAATTGGAAACAGTATAAAGAATAACGCATAATTCGCAACTGCAACTTTGAACATGGTCTCTGTATTGCTAGTAATATTTTAAAATAGGTATGAACAATTGCGCGCAACAGCAGTAGAATCGAGAAAGAGGCGAATTTCATCTAAAAACATCATCAACTAACATTTTGATGAATTCAATGGTATCAGCTTAAAATAAGCATAAATGTAACATCTCCGTAAATGTTGATGAACACTCTGAACAGCCGTGACTGATAGCAAGCCAGCTCTAACAAACAGCAAGGAACATTACCAAAAGAAGCTTTTTTCGCGATATACAGCTTTTAGCTATGCTGCATTATTGAGCATATTCACTCATGCTTCATTATGCACATGGTGTTAAAGTGGAAATAATGGTGAGGTGTATTTTTTCGCAGTTTCAATAATTAGTCGAGAAAGTAGTCATACTTCCTTCTTACGCTGCGCCACTCATTCTTGGCAGGCACGTAGCCAATAATTTTCTTCCGGAAAAGGGGGATGGGCGCACATTCAAGATTTCGGGCAGGGAACCCCCTTTATATGGGAGTTTTCGCTCTCTATACCATGGCTGAAAATTTATGGGGGGAGGGGACACGAGTTCGGTGTGCTACCCCCTGGCTACTCTCAGATGCGGGGATTATTACACACTTAAATACTCTGCGAAAGGCCACGATATTTATTAACAACGCTGCCATAGGGGTTAGTTCCTCTGTTTTTATGTTTTTAGGTTCTGCAAGATAAAACATGGCCTTCAAAACGCGAATCACCTTGAGTTTTACCTAGCTTCTAGGTCCCTGTCTTGCATGACAGCGCACTTACATAAATGTAAACACGGTGTGGAAAACAGTTACATTTATGAAACCTCTTGACACAAAATAAACGCAGTAAAAGACGGCTGGCCGCAACACCGAAGCTTAGACACTTGACTGAAAGCCATCATTGCGCAGCCTATCAAAAAGCTTACCTTTGATAATGTGACTTCAAACAACGCGCTGATGCTGAAAGACGTGTACGCAGCAGTGATAGACTTGTCTATCTCAGGCGAATAGCTTTGGTGAAGTACTTTCCTGGTTTTCTGAGAGCAACTCTTTTCGTTTCGCATACTATCATGAAGCACCGTAGCCTGTAATTACAAATTAGAAAAATAAAACTAAATGGTTTGCAATGAGGGCATGAAATTAGGTGATATATTATGTACCTGTTACGGATAACATTTGTCTCAATTCGAGAGCATATTCTACGTGCATTTCTTAGCTGTAACAACAATGTAGTGTTTGTCACGTGTTGAAAACTCATTCGTCAAAGCAGAAAATTGGTTCTATAGTGTCGGCTACGAACGTGACACTGGCGTGATTTTTCCGAAGTTGCAACACTTCACATATCTTATACAACTGTAAAGGTAATAAAATTATATATTCAAAACAGAAGTACTCTTCAAAGCACAAAAAACGAGGCGTAAAATAACGAAGTCACTGACGTGGTTTTTTCCAAAGTCTTAGCATTGGACGTGTGAAATAACACCGAAAAATATCATAATACGTTTATTTCCTTTACATTGTTCCGGAGAAGTTCACTACTTTTGGCTTGGTCAATATTAGAAATGGTAATTAGTGATGTCCGTCATTGCACATCAAGCACGCAAAACTTCTATGGAGCCTCAGTTCCGAGTGTCAACGGTGTACTTTTTGTCATTTAAAATACACGGTACTCAGTCCGATGAAGAATAAATACACATACTTATACATAAAATGCTGAAGGTACCATCGGACAAGTACAAGACACCCACAGGTTACGAAAAAAGAATTTTGCGTACATATGCCTTCTATACTGTAAAGCGCTGTGCATAAGACCGGCTCCTTTTCTTTATATTTCTTGCTTTTGAAGGCTTGAAAGTAGCTTACAGAAGCTTACAAAGCGTTGTCTAGTATCTGATACCAGACAACGTTTTGTTTATATTAAAGTGTGCTGCTGCAAAACTTCTCTAATAGTTTGTTGCAAATCAAAAAAAAGAAAGTCTTTTGTTCGCTAGAACGTAGCAGAGTGTGCATACTAGCTCTTTGCCACGGGACTTCGGTTTCGACATCAGTAGTGAACTCTGTTTGCAGCCAATACTGCGATTTCGCTGTTGTTTGCAGTCGTAGATAACCTCAAGGCCATCTATGATTGCATAAAAAATGAAACGCAAACACTCAAGCAGACGATAGACAGGGCTGATTTCGTTGGTATTCATGCGACTCTTGTTTCACTGTGTTTATGAACCTAAAGTTTCTGTAATATTTTCTGTAAGCCACAGTTAGAGTAGGGAAAGCGAAGCTTGAAGAAACTTGACACAACTTTCCCATTAGTGGCGAATTTTCAAAAAGTTACATTTGATTCTGTTATCTCTGTGCTTCGCCACCTATTCGATTTTTCTCTCTACAGGCCTGGATGCCAGCTACATTGTGATTTTGTTTTTGTATATTTACATTATGTACTCGTTCTACGACTTTTATTTTGCAGTCTATTTCAATAATAGCTGACGCGGGAATATTCTGCACGAGACAGAAAAAAAACATTGAATTATGTCAAGAATGAGAAAAAACTACTGCATTGCTAAGACTATTGGAAATAATTAAAACTTAAGTCATTTGTGTAATGATAATAAAGTACATTAAGAAGTCACTGGTTCAGTAACCTAATGATAGAGTCCCTATAGGAAAGGAAAACATTGCGTGCTTGGGAAACTTTCAATGCAACGTTTTGGAATGCACTTCACAAGTATGAGCCAATTTACAGAAATAATTGATCTAAAAGTATTATTCAGAAGCCATAAGTAGTGGCAGTAGAGGTAAAAGGTAAAAAGCAAACTTAAAAAACGCAAATTCCTTCACTAAACATGTCTCTCACAATGTACTTTTCTAGCAGTGGAGCTCCTGAAGTACTTAGGTTGTTTATTTTCTTAATTCCTCTGGGAGCAGACTAGCGAACAGGTGTAGCTGCAACAACCACTTTATTTGCGAAAAATCACTTTATTACGCATATTGCATGACTAAATTCTAGCGTTCATGCCTGGTAAAGCGCAGCCACTACTTTGTATACAATCTCCGTTAGAAGTAACCAGGACTCAAATTTTATTCATGCTGAATATGCTAAATCAAACTTTTAGACGGTCCTGAGTAGCAGCGTGGACATCTCAACCGTATATTTGCTAGTTATATTTATATCTTGAACATGTCCTGTAGATCGCTAATACGAGAGCGTGCCAATTGTAACGGCGTCTCTGTATCGATTGTGCTTTATTAGCGCATTACCTAAATGATGCTCATTTAAAAATGCGTGCGGTGGGGCAATGAACAACGCAAAGCGGCAGGTATGATTACCCCAATTATGTCGTTTTAGTTCAAATTGTCATCATGTGGGTCATCAATGATTTTCAATTTTAAAGAAAGTGTAAGACAGCAACTGGTGAGATCACGCTTCTGCCGCTACTCGCAGACTACCCACAACTGGTGTACTAAATGTAAAATTAAATCTGAGGCATGGACATTGCTTGTCGGTGAAATAGCTAAGGCAGCATGCTCTATGAATATGTTATTATGATCACAGGTTGCAAAAACTAGCTATTTTCATAAAGTGCATTGGTGGCAGGAGCTGTGATGAGAGGCTCTGCTAAGCACGCGCTGACAAAAAAAAACATCAAGTTCTCACTAACTCGTAAACGTCAGCTAGTGAACGATCTTCTGCAGCCACAATTTTAATCCACCTACTACTGTCATAATTGGCAAAGAATCATTAAATAGCTCCGACATGAACGAAACAGTCAATCGACCCTTCCGCATAGGTTGTACTTCCTGACTTTATTATTGTTCACTTTCAACGTGGCTTCTGTTTCTGGCTTGGGCGTATATCCGAACCAACGGCAGCAGAAAATTAGGTCTCCACTCTGTACTAGGCTACTTGTCTGAACACCTCCGACCATTTTAAGAAACTGCTGGGAGCAAGTAGTGAAGTTTAGTGTCCGAAATGTGCGTGGGACGCACCGTAAATATCGGAGAAGGTGCTTTGGTTGTGTGCTGTTGACATTTCACCACGCCAAGTTCGCGGCAGTCTGAAGTTGGCCGCAATGTTTTTCTTGGGCTCACGTACTGAAAAGGGCGCCGTATTAGAATTACAACAGTAGCGTACGTTGCTTTTCCAGAGGTTTTGGACTATGCTTAATTAATGAACCATGAAAAGGGCTAGAACTAAGCTACGTGCTCTCCCTGGTTTCTTATGAAGGGAACAGGGTGCAACTGAACTGGTGGGGATTTTTCTATCATCTGCCAGGGCTGAGCTAGGCAATACATTTTCGTTACTACTTCTTCAATAAGATACTGCACTTCAAAAACCGCTTTTTTTCTGAAAGGCAAATATCCTTAACCAAGAAGAAAATACCTATTGTTGGGGCTTCAGCATTACTGTGTTGTGGAGCTTCGCGTCTACGCATTTCTTGTAATAAGGCTAAATAATGAACCAGACAACCATGCACATGTGCTTGCTGGCGTTTAATAGTGCCACCGCCGTTATTGCGTCTTGCACAATTGGGAAATATGGAAGTAGGTATGTTAGTAATGGGTGGAACGTAATAAGGGATTGTAGAGTTTGGTATTATATTGAGTATTCCGGTAAAAAAATCTTGCTTATAGCATTTTGTTGAGGCACTGACACAACAGTGTTCAATGATGTTAACGTCTATTGAAACTTTCGTTTAAATTTGTACCTAATTCAAATTCCAGTAACGAGCCATATCCTTGAAAAAGCTCAATGTGAGATTCAAATCATAGCACCATGGTTTCTCTTGGACACACTGGCAAGTTCTGTGATTTGCAAAGCCATGCAGAAACATATGTGAACATGTATAGCAATTTATAATTGCTGTTCTTATTTCGCGAACCCTTTACGTCCAGTCATTTCTGTTATTTTCTAATATGCCCCCGTCCTTTTACATTATATTCCTAATAATACACATTTCAGGATTCGCGATGTCGATTTACATTCTGCCATTATTTTTACCTTCTTGACTCACCTAGAATTCTGCAGTTTTCTACGTCCACTTGGAGTGGAATTTCATAAAATATCGTCGTTATGAAATATTGTTACACATATTATAGTATTTTAAGGCTGTAGCTTGCGAATAACTAGTACGCGATTTTGCGGACAACCTACTGGACCGCTCCGAAAATTATGTCCTCTGCTGGGGGACGACGACGAAGTGATTGCTTAGCAGATCGCAGTTTCAGTAGGTGCTCTCTTTTTTCACCTAATTTTAAGTGAACTTCGCGATTATCACATCCGTGTCCGTCGGTGATGGACGTGGACCCCCACGGACGTCCGCCAGTTACGGCGGCGTCGGCGGTGGCCGCATCCAGGAAGCGTACGGGACTCTACAGCGACTACGACAGCGAGGGCACTCTTGGTTACTCAATGAGCAGCGAAGAGCCTTCTGACGACGACGATTTTAAGCTGGTGCTGAGCCGTAAAGCGAAGAGGCGGAACGTCAGAACATCTTCGTCATCGAGTACGTTGAATGACAGAGTGCCAAGGAGACCCGTGACAAACACTATCCTTTTTGTCCCTGAGGTACCGGACGGTAACGTGAAGCGCCTCAACAGGCAATCTGTTTCGGTGATGCTGGAAGGACTCGAGCCAAACGAGATCACAGACATCATAGTGAACACGCGTAAGAACGTATTGGCCATCGACGTTTTGAATGCTGCGGCACTTAATGTACTGCGCAACGTCAACGAGTTGGGGGGAATGAAAGTTCGCTCCTACATTCCTGTGAGCTCTAACGTCGTCACTGGAGTCATCTACGATGTGGATACTGCCATTCCCAGCTCCGACTTCGATGTTCTGGTAAAACCGGTAAATGAAGCCAGCGTCATCGCAAAAGTTGTCCGTTTGGGAAACTCACGCTGCTTGAAGATCATGTTCAAGGGCGACACTCTTCCTTCACACGTAAAGGTGGGCCATTTTCGGCATTCAGTGCGACCTTTCATACCGAAGCCCTTACAGTGTTATAAGTGCATGAAGATGGGCCACGTGAGTAGCGTATGCGAAAATAGGACGGTGTGTCCTCGTTCGCGGAAGCCCATTCTGTGGATGACTGCGAAGCGACTACCCTCAAATGCTCGAATTGTCATGGGTCACATGAAGCTTCGTCAAAAGAATGCCCCAAAATCCGAAGAGAAATAGCGGTATTGAAACAAATGGTCAGAGACAATTCGTCGCATCGAGAGGCTGCCAGGACCGTCCGAAAGAGGCGTCACCGTCGCCGCAGTTCATCAAAGAACGCCGCAGACGCTGCATCGAAAGCACCACTCCACTACCCTTCTCTTCCACCGCCCTTGCCTCCCAGACCTAAGGCGGCCAGCGCGGTCAACAAACCAACGAGCAGCACAGTTGCAGATGAATCAGTTTGGCCTTCATTGCCGAAATCACAGCCCCTGCAAATCCCAAGCGCACATCGACAGTCACATCACTCCAGCCAGCCGCTGACAAGCTGCCTGAGGAGGACACAGAAGTCATCAGAATGTTCCGAACACTGCTGGATGCCATGCGAAAGCTGTGCAGCAGCCTGAAGTCTCCACTCGCTCAGAGTGCACTACAAGTACTGGATGCTCTAAGTCCAGTATTTGCAAGTCTCCAGTAGCAACCATGGCTCGACCAATTTTCTCCTTCCGCAACGAGGTCCGACAAGCGTCGATAATGCAGTGGAACGCGAGAGGCCTGAGATCCCGCATCTCTTCGTTCCGTCAGTATATATTCATGAATCGTATTCCTATGATAGTTATATGTGAACCAAACGTGCAACAACCTCCTAAACTATCAGGGTATGAATCTTTCGTTTCTTCAACGTGCGAGGAACGCAGCAAGGTGGTTGTTTACATTCGCACAGATTTTACATATGTGCATCATGCAGTTCAACCGCATGATGACAATCAATATGTCTGCTTACGTGTTAAAAAGGAAAAAGTGTCATTCACATTCATTGGTGTCTACATATCACCATCCGGACAATTTGAACAAGACCGACTACGAGACATACCGACAACTACGGGCCCGTGGGTTATAACTGGAGACTTCAACGCACATCACTTAATCTGGGGTAGTTCGACCATCAACGCTAAAGGAAGAAACCTCGTGTCATTCGCTTCCAAGCATGACCTATGTTTCTTAAATGATGGCAGTCCTACATACCTGCGGGGCCTTACGTAAAGCAGTTGGCTCGATTTGACTCTGGTTTCCAGAAACTTCCGGTCGCAAGTGCACTGGTTTTCAGACATCGAAACGCATGGGAGTGACCACATTCCAACTTATATGCGAATAAGGGGTCTTACTAACTCCTTTCCTAAGACCACAATACGAAGAATTGATTGGTCCAAGTTTCAGCGACTCATGGAAAATACATGCCGTGAAGACCTTGACCAGAACTTGGAGGATGTCATCAAAGAGGCAATGAGGGAAGCTTCCTGTGTCCTCCCGTTCACCGGCAAGCGTTCAGATTTCGACGTTGAACTGGAAAAACTGTGCGCGCTTCGCCGAAGGGCGGAAAGAAGATACAGGCGGACGAAAGCAATATGCGACTTGAGGCTGGCACGACGCATACAGAAAAAAGTCCAACGACGTTTAGACAAACTTGCACAGGAACGCTGGAAATCATTCTGCGAATCATTGGATCCCCGAAAGCCGTTGTCACGCATTTGGAGCACTATTCGTGGCCTGCGCTCGGCTCCCCAACAAAGACATCCTTTCATGGCTTTAGCCCTACATTCAGGCCACACCCAACTTGAAGTGGCAAATGAGTTTTGTACACGAATCGCCGGTGTGTCCGCCTTGTCTGCTGGCACCATTAGGAGTGTTATCCCAGAACCCCGCATCTACGAAATGGACAATCTTTTCACTATAGAAAAACTTGACGCATCTTTGGCGGCTTCCCGACGATTATCTTCACCAGGACCCGATGGCATCACCTACGCCGCTCTAGCCAACCTTCAACAGGAGGCAAGGGGACAGTTGTTAAGCTATTACAACCACTCATGGCTGGCGGGCAATGTTCCCCAGGATTGGAAGATAAGTCGACTTGTGCCACTACTCAAAGCAGGAAAGTCACCATTTGATTTGACATCAATTCGCCCTGTTGCCCTCGCAAGTTGCGTAGGAAAAGTCATGGAAAGGATGATACTTACACGCCTAGAATGGTACCTTGAGCGCTACAACGTATACCCAAACTGCATGACGGCTTTTCGGTGAGGTAGGTCATCTCTTGACAACGTGATTGATCTCACAACATCTATGCAGCAACACAAGAGCCTCAAGCGCATACCACTGGCACTCTTCCTCGACGTCAAAGGGGCTTATGATAATGTAACACATAAAGCCATCCTAGACTCGTTGGAAGCTGTTGGAATCGGTGGTCGGATGTTCCAATGGATCCAGGATTATTTGACAAGAAGGTCCTTTTTTGTACAAACCTCAGATGGACCTACCACCAATTACTATATCTCCCGTGGCGTCCCTCAGGGCGCCGTATTAAGTCCCACTTTATTTAACCTCGTGATGGTAGGACTTCGTGAAATTTTGCTAAGTACCATTCTCATATCCATATATGCTGACGATATTTGTCTATGGACTTCGGCTGTAACTCGTCTACAAGTACGTGCAAGAGTCCAGCAGGCTGCCACCTTGACATGCTCATATCTCCGCAAGCAAGGTCTTTCCGTCTCAACGGAGAAATGTGCATTGGTTGCGTTTACCCGCAGAGCCATGACACAATACCCCGTTACCATCAATGGACAAAATATTCCATACCAGAAGAACCATCGCTTCCTGGGTGTGATTATTGACAGGGACCTTTCGTGGAGTGCCCACTGCAATTACCTGAAGAGAAGGCTAACTTCCATTGTCCATATAATGCGGTTCCTCTGCGGAAATTCTTGGGGCGCATCGATAAGGTCAAAGATGCAGCTATACAGAGCACTGTTTCTGGGATTTTTGCGCTACAGCTTGCCGTTACTGGCAAGTACGTGCAAGACGAACATCCGCACTCTCGAAAGTCTGCAAGGACAAGCACTACGCGTGTGCTTAGGATTGCCGCGATGCACCTCAACCTACGGGGCAATTATGATCGCAAAAAAGCATCCAATTCGAACATACATAACCACTGATAATTTGAGAGCCCACATAAGACACCTCTGCCGATTTCCTGGTCGCCATGTTGCAGTGTTGCCACTTCAAAGACCACACGCGATCTTTTCAAAGATTATTTCTGCTCATAGAGAATGCCTCCCTTTTGGCTTCACTCCCGCAACAAGACCAGCGTCACCCCCGTGGTGCCTACAACAACCACAGGTGTGCCTCACTATTCCGGGAATAACGAACAAGAGCCATCTTTCAACAGTGGTCCTACGACAGGTGACATTGTCGCTACTCAACGAAAAATACGGCCAGAGGACCCACATTTACACCGATGGATCGGTCTCGGCTGACAGCTCCACAGGTGCTGTTGTCATCCCGGCGTACCAGGTCACTATAAAGCTCAAACTGTCGCATAGGACAACATCCACAGCAGCGGAGCTTGCCGCCTTACGTGCTGCTATACTTTATATCGCGGAAGCCCGACCTCAAAAATGGGCTGTGTTCTGTGACTCCAAGGCAACCCTTCAGAGCTTGCAATCAGCTTTACGACAGCGGGAGCATCAACAACTCGTGAATGAAATAAGAGAAGTTATTCACGAAGTTTTATCGAAAGGACATGACTTGGTGTTCCAGTGGTTACCGGGACATTGTGGTATTGTCGGTAATGACCTTGCTGATAATGCTGCCCGATCCGCTCACGGGGACGCCCAGACAACCCCAATTCCATTGTCGAGAACCGACGCTGCAAGGGGCCTTCACTCGTTCGCTAACACCATGTCGGAAACTTGGCTGAGTGACCCCAGTGTCAGGAACCGCCGCCTACACAAATTGGACCCATCGAGAAAGCTTCAAGTTCCATCGGACCACTCCCGCCAAGGTGCAACTTTACTGTGCCGCCTGTGGTTAGGAGTAGCTTTTACAAAGGCGTACTCCTTTCGCATAGGAATGGCGGATAGCTCCCAATGTGAATCGTGCGACACTGACGAGACAATAGAACATCTACTGTGTTCATGTGAACGTTTTGCGAGCGAACGCAATTTGCTATGCGAAACGTTGGAGACACTAGACAGTAGACCTTTTTCCGAAGAGAAGATACTTGGCTCATGGCTCTACGCGTCGCTGGCCACCAAAGCGACGCGGGCACTGCTAAGTTTTCTGAAGACGACCGGACTACGCGACCGCTTACAAGCGTGCAATGGACAAGGTCCCACCAACATACACGTTGCCCTTCACTTCTCTCTCTCTTCTCCTTTAATCCCCTCACCCCTTCCCCCAGTGCAGAGTAGCAAACCGGACGTGCGTCTGGTTTACCTCCCTGCCTTTCATTTCTTCCCTTCCTCCTCCTCCTCCTCCTCCTCCTCCTCCATGTCCTCTGCTGAGTCTGCTCCTTTATTTACACACAAAGGCTTGCAGAATTTTCCCTCAGTACTACAGTAGAACTAAAATTACTAGGGACATTTAGCTCACTATATTTTTCCTACCTCTCCGCTCAGCCAGTCGATGGTTGCGCCACTGCGCATGCGCTGTAGACGATCAGGCGCCGAGCGTGGGAGCGGACCGTCGTAGCGAGCGAAGGATCACATTGCGCAAAGAGAAACGACCAAAATGGCCGCCTCCTGTGCCGCGAGTCAGTGCTGCTCGGGAAATTCAGTGGTTGTTCATCAACACGCAAGCACCGACGGCACTTCAAGACACAGGAGGATCTGTTCCTCTTCCAAGTATCCCTTTGAGAATTCCCGCATGTGCGGTGAAGTTCCACGAAATGATCTAGAGTTGACACTTGGGACCATAAAGAAGCGTCTCTCGATGCTTCTTTGATATTTCTGTGGGAAAACCACGCTTCGGAGTTTAAAGGCACCAAATGAAGGAGACGCAAACGCCAGCATCCATGGTAAAAGAGCGTGTTCTATTTCCGCTGGTCTCTTCCTCTTCCTCGTCGTTCTCCGTCTCTTGGTGCGCGCGCTATTCGCGCGGGAGGTTCAAACAATTTCCAACATCCTCCGCGCCCGAAAGTTCAATCGCCCAGCTCCAACGGGCATAAAAGTTGTACTGGCCTCGTAACTTCCGTACCTCCTGCCAAGACAATCTTGCAGGCTCTAACGTGATTATCACTTGATAAGTACACGTCAGTAACTCTACCAACTTTCCAAAAAGTTATGGGCACCTTGTCTTCCTTAATGACGACTACATCGTTAACCTTAAGCTGGTTGCAAGGCTGTACTCGCCTAATGTGTGCACTCCTCAAGCACAAGAGGTAGTCTTTATACCAACGCTTCCAAAAATCAGCCACTATTTGCTGCCTGTACTTCCAATGCTTTAAAGTATCGGAGCGAGTTCCCGACGTTTCAGCAGTATTAGCACTAGGCAATGTAGTAGACTTCCTACCGGTTAGAAAGTGCGAAGGTGTAAGTACAGCTGGATCGGTAGCGTCAGCGGAGAGGTACGTTAATGGCCTAGAATTCACTACATTTTCTACTTCGGCAAGAATGGTCACAAGCTGCTCGAAATCAAAGCAACCTTTCCCTAGAATTTTCCGTAGGCAGCTTTTAACAGTGCGAATCATCCTCTCCCAAAATCCACCCCACCAAGGACTACGTTCTGCAATGAATTTCCAGGTAATGTGGTTATTAGAGCAAAAGTCCTGTACTTGGAAGTCTCTCAAAGCTCTGTACATCACTTTTAAGTCGCGACTGGCAGCATGAAAAGCTAGAGCATTGTCGGAATAAATAACACTAGGCAAGCCGCGTCGCGACACAAACCGACGGAAAGCCATTAAAAATGACCCCGCCGTCATATCGGAGCACAACTCCAAATGGATCGCCCGAACGACGGCACACGTAAAAATAACGATATAGGCCTTCACGGGACTGGTTCCTTTCACAAAAACGGGACCAGCAAAGTCAACACCCACAACTTGAAAAGGGTGTGATCTCTTAACCCTGTCGGTCGGCAGTGGTGCGGTAGGGGCTGTTGCAGGTTGGAGCTTGAATCTAGCACACACTTTGCACCTAGAGAGCACTTTTTTCACACACTGGCGGCCCTTAATCACCCAAAAACACTCGCGTAGCTCTGAAAGGGTATCGTTTACACCACTGTGCAGCAGGCGCCGGTGCGTGCGGTCGATGATGAGGTATGTGCAGCGGTGGTCAGCTGGTAGTAGAATCGGGCACCTCACGTATTCTGATGTTTTTACGTTGTCAAGCCGGGTCTTGATTCTTAAAATCCCATCATTGTCCAGGAATGGATGCAGATTACGAATTCGGGATGCCTTAGCTAATGGTTGGTTTTTTAACAATGAGGCGAGTTCTATACTAAAGGCTTCCGCTTGTGCATTCTTCATCCATGTAAACTCGCCTTCTTTTATCTCAGGGGCAGTGAGTGGGCCCATCAGACGACGACTGGTGTGCACTCGACAATTGTGAATAAATCTTCGAATCCAAGCTGTGATTCTAACAACTCGTATCCAGCTGCTGTACTTGTCGAGCTCGAAAAGTGGCTCTGCTTGCGAGCATTGACAAGCCAAAACTGTTGTGTCTTCGTCGTTTGATCTACATAGTTCATCCGTTGACTCATGAGGACCAGCTTCACTTGCCGGCCACGTTTCTTGGGTACCAGATAGCCAGTCAGGCCCATGCCACCATAAATCGCTAGTACAAAGGTGATGCGCTGATATCCCTCTTGTAACTAAGTCGGCTGGGTTTGTCTTTCCAGAGCAATGTCTCCAGCGACTCGGGTCTGTGAGCCCTTGGATCTCAATTACCCTGTTACAAACGAAGGGCTTCCACTTGGTGGCTGTAGACTTGATCCAACTCAAGCAAACTTGGGAGTCGGTCCAGCAGAAGTATTCTATATTTGTGTGTGGCAAAGTATCCACAAGTAGCTTAAGAAGTCGAGCTCCAAGAACCGCAGCGACGAGTTCCAGGCGTGGTAAAGTGAGACCCTTGATTGGAGCGACCCGAGACTTAGCGAGCAGCTGCTGGAGTCGAACCGCTCCGGTACTGTCTTCCACTCGTATGTATGCCACTACTCCGTAGGCACACGGGCTAGCGTCCGTGAATATATGCAGCTGGTGAGTGCTTTTATCAGGGCTGCTGTTGTCTAGTTGATACCTCTTGGTTCTAAAGTCTTTGAGGTCTTGAAGTTCGACAGTCCACTTGTCCCACTCGATCTTCAATGTCTCGGGGAGAACGCTTTCCCAATCGAGTCCTTGCATCCATATCTTCTGAAAAAGTATTTTAACTCGAATGGTGAACGGTGCTAGCAGTCCCAAGGGGTCGAAAATTCGTGATGAAGCCTGAAGCACAGTTCGCTTGGTACAAAGTCCCGCTTTTAAGACTTTCGTCACAGAGTCAATTTTCACCGAAATGGTGTCGTCGGTGTAGTTCCAGGATAGCCCAAGAACCTTAGATTGTGTGACCTGCTCAGCTGACGTCTCTCCTGCTTGCTTGAGCTTCTCTCTTAACAGGTCGCAGTTTGTTGACCACTTCTGCATTTTCATTCCGGCCAGCTCCATTATGGCCTTCGTCTCTTCGTAGAGTTGTAGCGCTTCTTTTGTCGTTGAAGCTCCGAAAACTAGGTCATCGACGTAGAAGCTTGCCTTCAGTTTTGCGGCCGTTACTTGGTAAATTTGTTCAACGTGATCGAAATGGTATTTCAACGTTGGAGATAATAGGAAAGGGCTTGCGGAGGTGCCGAATGGAACTCTGGTCATTCGCATTTCTTGTATTTTTGGCAGTGGTCTGCCTGACATTGGTAGCCCTTCAAACCACAAGAAACGAAGAGCATCTCTGTCTTCTTCTCGAATGCTGATTTGTAGAAACGCCTTCTGCACGTCTGCTGTAATTCCGATGGCGAAAAGGCGAAACCGGATCAAAACCTTGAAAAGGTCAGCATTCAGATTAGGACCTTTTTCGAGTTGTTCGTTGAGAGAACAAGCTCCTGATGCATGCGATGATGCGTCGAAGACTACGCGAAGTCTCGTCGTCGTAGATGTTTCGCGGATTACCTCTCGATGCGGCATGTAGTATAGGTGCTGTGTACAATAAGGGGCATCTTCAACTTTTTCAGCATGACCGTCCACCTCATACTGCCTGATAGCCTTATCGTAGGCTCTCATGGCTTCGTCGTTTGGTGACAGCCGCTTGACGAGTCCATGGAGCGTCGAAAGGGCTACTTTGCGATTGTCGGCCATGTCGACGAGAGGTGATTTCCATGGCAACGCAACTTCATAGCGTCCTTTCCGAAGCCTGGTAGTGTTGTTGAATTCTTCCAAAATATCTGCGTTGCACTGAGACGTCGGCGTGTCGGCAATTCCGATAGCATCGAGGTCCCAAAATCTTTGTAATGGGAAGGCGATCTGGTCGTCTTCGTGGGAACCTGTTCGAAGAACACATACTTGGGTGCTTGCTTTGTTACTCGTGCTTCCACCACCAGATAAGGGGCCTTGGAGAGTCCAGCCCATCTTTGTGTTAATGGCGAGTAAGGCAGGGTTTTCTTCATCCCACCTCACTTCACTCGTGTTGGGCATCAACTTCCAAAGCTGGTCCGATCCAATGAGGACACTCACACCTGGCTCACAATCTACACTCGGGTAAACGACTGCGTCAGCCAGATGTTTCCCCTCCGCTGCGATGGCTTGAAGAAGACGACTCTGCCTTGGTGCTTCAATCATCTCCTCGCAAATAAAGGGCACCACTATGGCCTCAATGTCAATGGTTAGGTCGTCGTGCTGACTGCGGAGCGTGATCTTGACCATTTTGAATCGTCGGGTTGGGTCGCTCGCTCTACCAAACGCACTGATGGCGAGTTCGGTCTCGGCAACAGCAGGTAGACTTAGCTTGGAAGCGACGCTCTCAGTGACGAACGTTCGCTGGCTTCCGTTGTCGAGAACACCGCGTATATAGCAACAATGAGATGAAGTCGTTACCCAAGCTCGAAAAGTCTGGAGAAGAACATCATTGATGAGTCGGGGAACTGAAGCTCTCTGAGTGGAAACTTGCACCGTAGCATTCGGTTTCTTCTGAGCATTAGTCACTGATGGTGTTTCAGAACTACTAGCATTGCACATCGAGGAGGCGTGTCTGCGCTTGCATGCTTGGCAGTGCACTCTCCGCCGGCAATTGCGGACCAGATGTCCTTTTGACGTGCACCGGAAGCATCGACCGTCTGTTACAAGTTTGTTGCGCTTCTCGGCCAGAGTCATGTCACTCGTGCAGTCCTCTGTCTTGTGATCGGTAGCAGCGCAGAAAAAACAGGACGAGGGGGAAGATAGTGTCTTGTTTTGAAGAACGGATGCTGTAGGAGTCGCGGACTGCTTCTTGAATGATCTATTTAATACAGGTACGCTGTTGTTCGATGTCGTTGGCAAATTGTTCACTAAAGAACTCTTTTCTCGACATTCAACTTCGATGCGGAGAAATTTCATCAGCTGCTCAAGTTCCTGATCAGATGAAGCCTGGCTCGTTTCCGTCGTGTTCTCCATACTTTCTTTTTTGAAGTATTCTACGACAATGTCAGCTGGTATGACTTTGAGCAGAACTTCATTCAGCATAGCCGCGTAGGATGACTCCGTGATTCCAAGACTACGCAGTCCCCTCCTGTTTAGTTGAACTGTGTCGAAAAGCTTGCGCAGAGCAGTGACATCACTCGCTAATTTCACTGGTTTGAGCGTGCGCAAATTTCCTAAGTACTTCTGCTCAATGACTTTCTTGTTTCCAAACCGACGTTTCAAAAATTTCCAGCGCGTCATCGTAACAAGAATCTGTCACCTGAATACCGGCGACGGCCTGAGCTGCAGGTCCATCTAGAAGTGAGGCCAAGTAGTGAAACCGGTCTGTGTTGGACAGCCTTGGGTTCTCGTGCACGGAGTGCAGGAACATATCCCAAAAGGGTTGCCACTTGATCACGTTTCCATCGAAACGAAGAAGCTCCAGCTTGGGAGTCGTGCGCCGAACTCACGTTGTGGAAGTCGTTCATGCTCGCTCGGTGCACCCTCACAGGTCCTTGCGCCCATGGCTGGAGTTGTAGACGACGCCGGCGTAGCAGAAGTCTTCAGAACTTCAATGTGGTGCTCGAGCAACGCCAGAGTACTGTTAGCGGCGTCATCGTATTGCATGACCACTCATAGTCGTCTGCCGCCAGGGTCGTCAGTGATCAGGGTTTCAACCTCGTTGTTCAAGGCTTTAAGTTCCACGTTGCTGGCGCTAGGCGGCCGTGCAGCATTCGAAGTCCAGAAAGCTCGAACTCATTGGACTGGAGCACCTGGTTGACCTCGTTGATGATTCTCGTGTTCATCGATCGCCGCGAGGCCCGCTTGCGCTTCGCTCGCTCCATGTCGGTCTAGCTCGCAGCGCAGCTCACCCACACCAGGAATGAAAGGCTCGGGTCGTTGTAGGCTTGATTCCCGGGTCGTCGGCACCAAAAACGATGTGGGAAAACCACGCTTCGGAGTTTAAAGGCACCAAATGAAGGAGACGCGAATATTTAGTACGCGATTTCGCGGTCAACCTATTGGACTGCTCCTAAAATTACGTCCCCTGCTGAGGCTGCTCCTCGATTCACACAGAGGCTTGCAGAAATTTCCTCGATACTACAGTAGAAACAAATTGCTAGAGAATTTTAGCTCACCATATTTTGCCTCGCTCTCCGCTGAGCCAGTCAATGGTTGCGCCACTGCGCATGCGCTATAGACGTTGAGGCCCTGAGCGTGGGAATGTACTATCGCTGCGAACGAAGGATTACGTTGCGCGAGGAGAAACGACCAAAATGGCAGCCTCCTGTGCCACGAGTCAGTGCTGCTCGGGAAATTCAGTGGTTGTTTGGCAACACGCAAGCCCCGATGGCACTTCAAGACACACGAGGATCTGTTCCTCTTCCGAGTATTCCTTTAAGAATTCCCGCATGTGTGGTGAAATTCCATGAAACGATCTAGAGTTGACACTTGGAACCATAAAAAAGCGTCTCCCGATGCTTCTTTCCGTCAAAAGAACATCGCAAACCTTCGATGGCAAAGGATTTTGCGTAGCAATTAAGTATTTACTAACAGCCACTGTTCCACATATTGAGAAAAGCTTTTTAGTTTGATTTGCCACAAGACAAGGCAGTGAATGCGCTGCTTCAGGGCAGGGCATTTGAAAAGCGTCTGGGCTGCCTTGAAGGCTTCGATTGTAGTCCAGCTCCAAGTGGAGGTGACAAAAATTTTAAAAATGTTAATGCGTCAAACAGTAAATCAATTGACACTCTTTTTAAAACAGAGTTTTCTATCTTACTGAGAGATAACAATTACGTTTATTTTCTTTTAAAACAACTTTCACGCACCAGCGGCGTCGAGATAGCGTTGACCGAACGACGCTTGGCTAAAATTGAAAACGTGCGTTGTGCTGCGGTATAATTGAGCGTTGAGCGGAAATGGGAACGGAGTGCAAACTCTGTTAGCTAAAAGTCCCTACTAGTATCGCTCATGAAGTTGTGCAGTTACATGCGTTCAAGCCCGTACATTTTCAACTGAGATGGAAGCATTCGTTGACTCTTATGATATTGACTGAACAGGCCAGAATGTAAGATTAAGGCAAGTTGTGGCTTGTAACAAGAGGCGCCATTATCGCTTGAGTACCATGACACGAGAAATAACGGACTGAGAAGGGAGCATCTAGGCAGTGTCAAGGCTGAAGTCATCCAGGCGAAATCCGTTTAATTTACAACGTATGTAAAAAACGTGGATTACACAGGAGCCTACGTTGGATGCATATGCTCGAAAACCAGGCCATCGTTCCGCAGTCAAGATACACTTGGGGTCTTTGAGCGATGCGCCCTGTGTCTCGGACGGGCGCACTCAGTGTCCTTGCGAAGGACGTCAGCACGCTGGTAGCTGCCTCTCTGACGGAGTAAACTTTACCCGATGTTCAAGGGCCTGCAGCCACTGCCTAAAGCTGTATGACCAGATGACAACAGACACCCCTGTGACATTCGCCATGCCTCCACCACACCGCCTTACAGCGGACGTCCTTCTGTTGCTCGCAAGTCTGACCAAGTGGTGGACACCAGCTGCCGCATTGCAACAGGCTGCTGCCTGCAAGCTCCATGAGCAGCTGTAATGAAGGCTCCTCGTGTTTGCTGATGGGCCAGTCTGGACTGATGGCTCCTTCGCTGCAGCCCGCAGCACTCCGGCTAAGGCGGTGAGCTTAAAATAACGGCTCATGTTCACAGCGAGCTCTACCGTGGCAGAGCTAGCAGGACTTCACCTAGCCGCTGCCTGAGAGCCTTCCTGAGCAACCAGCGGCAATTTCTCGTAACTCAACTGCTACGTCAGATTTCGTGGTATCAAATCTTGACAGTGGCGGCTGCATTTACGATGGAGGCAAAATTGTTCGAGGCCTATGTCGTTAGATTTAGGTGCACGTTAAGGTAGGTCGAAACTTTTGGAGCAGTCCGCTACAGTGTCCCTCCCAATCATATTGCGGTTTTGGTACGTTGAACTCCTTATAATAATAATATTTCCTGCGCAAAATCTTGGCACAATCATATACTGCAATCGCATTGCATGTGAAACTCTGAAGCAAGTTCTGCACTGAACACTACTGACAGTCTTCTTTTGGGGCTGGAGGGGAAGATGTGTACCGAGTGGAGCAATACAAAAACAATGAATGCACACGGCGACACCAATAAGATGGGCCATTTGATTATGATTTACGGATTACAGCGTAACTCTTCAAACGGGCAAAATAGACTGAATAGGAAACATGGCTGACTCTTTACTGCCATTTTAATAAAAAATTCGAAGTATACATAGTGAGCACAGAGCCGGTGTCATGCTCAATGTAAAAACTAAGCTCTCGCTGAGCCATTTAAATTGTCAATAAGCAGTAATGGCGATGGAACTAAAGACTATCTCATGAAGAGCAACTGATAAATCACTGACACGCGTCTTTTTTCTAAGCACTTCGTGGAAGAAATTGTGTTTGATGATGTGCAGACCTCATTTTCATGACCAAGTCTTTCGCCTAATAAATGAAGGTGACCTCCATGTTGCAATCAAATGTGTCTGTGAAAGTGTGGTTCGTAACGTCAAGAACATAACGGGCAACTATGTTGATGGTATCTCCGACGGAAAAAGAAAAACAAGGGCAGTATTTTTTACGTGAACAAATTGGCACATGGGATAAAGAACTTAGGCGCTAGATACGATGCCGACGTTGTTTTTTCGTGAACATAAAGTACATCGCATCTTCCCGATTCTCGGGAATGCCCTGACGTATAAGTGCAATGCAAGTGCACTGCTTATCACAAGAACATACGAAGAACATGTGTTAAAGAAGCTGCGTTGTCATCTCATTACTTTGCGATAGGCAGCCGGTTGAGCAAACGAAATGGGGTGTGAATTGTGAATGTTCGACAAATTAATCATTAGCTCTCCCTTAAACGTGTTGCACGATTTCATCTAGCGGAGAATGGCGGGCCATGTCGTTGTCGTTCCAACTTTAACAAAACTCCCTTCATTTTTAATTACGTGAAAGAAGGAACAAGAGATATCGCAGAGGCAAACAACAAGCCTATTGGAAACAAAGCTGATCAGTTGGACGATTTGTCACTCTCAACCTCTGCTATGGTAATTTACCATAGCAGAGGTTGTTTCCAAGAAGCAATTACTGGACCTTAGTCTCTGCGAGCGAAAATGACTGGCATTGTCACCGCCTGTAAATTTGGCTAAAACGCCAATAAAGACGGAACGACGAGGCAATCCAGAACAAATAACTAAAACAAGGAGATAACTCTGTGGAGCACTGAGACATTGCGTAAGGTACAAACATCACATCAAATGGGATGTGCTTCAAAGGTCTTTTTTTTGTTCGAACGTTTCTTCACCCTTAAGCGACCGCTAATACGCATTTATTATACCTACTCTTTCAGCAACCCCCTCTTGGAAACTGTATTTTGTAGCCTTACGTGCTCTTCAAAATAAGGCATTTCAGAGAGTTCAAACTGAAAATTGCTTTGCCCTCCTTATTGTTCCAGCCTTTACGGCCTTCTCAGTCAAACGTGCACACTGCATAGGCTAGAAATTATCCACAATGTCCAGGAAATATAAAACACTGCCCAGTGATCCCGGCTGAGCCAGTATGAATCCTTTATTCACCACGTTGTGAAAGAGTCACTGAGCGAAGTGACGGCTGGTCCACTTTCTGCTGTCGGTTTGATAAGTGAAACTTTCTTGCTAGAATGAGCACCTATAACTTTCCCAACTACCTTTGCAAGTACTGCAGAGAGATTTCACACTGCTGCGCACACGAATGATGGTTCCCTCCAACGCCCTTTGTTCCACTCACTACTTTTCTGAAGCTGGGCTGCTCGGCTCACTGCCATTCATTCGACGCACACGGGCAATCAACTTTATCCATCTCCACCCATTCCACTCAAACTGGAAATGCCTTACTTAAATGCCACGCTTTCATGCTTCTCGGGGTGCGATTTGCGGCCACCATCTTCTTTCGAAGGTGGAAGTCAGTAAATCGAAGCCTATCAGGTTTACTGCAGTAGATATGAACTCTTCCTATACAATATAATACACTTAACGGGAGACTTTCTGTTATTTGTTGACATGACATTAGTCTGACACGTGGAACAGAAAAGGGCCTTCGAATACTATAAAGCCACATGGTCCGAGGGCCCAGATTGCTAGAGACCTACGTATTTTACATACTGGGTATTGAATGCGGATAATGTCCGAGTGAATGAAAGGCACTTTGTTGCTATCTATCTATCTATTTATCTATCTATCTATCTATCTATCTATCTATCTATCTATCTATCTATCCTTCAAAAAAATGACTTGAACAGTCACAATGGACTATAGCGATACATCCCGGCTGCGGCGTCTACTATTTTGATGGAGGCGGAATTGTTGTAGGCCCGTGTGCTCAAACTTGGGTGCACGGTAAAGAACTCCAGGTGGTCGAAATTTTCGGAGCCCTTCACTACGGCGTCTCTCGTAATCATATGGTGATTTTGGGACGCAAAACCCCCCAAATCAACCAATGAAGAGAAAAAAGTGGGGTTGCCAATATTTTATAGCTAAAGCTAAGAAGAAATTGGCCTGAACAACAGACACTCAGGGACGGCTAATATAGAGTACGAGGCTACGTCTCCAACCATGAGTGAGGTAGCCATGGGTTACTACGTCTGAGAGTGCGAATGCACCATAATGCTTTCACTAATGAAGCGGAACTACCTTGAACAGGATACGATACGATACCTTAGAAACATGGGAAGATGCCCAAGTTTCTAGGGTTTTCTTTTTTAGCAGAATAGCGACCCCTGTATTCGCTACCACCTTTCTCTCACGCGCAGCCGGCATCTGCCATCATGTTCCTCCCATTCTAGACGATTTCCGAAGCCATGGACATCTAGTAAATTAGCCGCGCACCCTTTTCTTTACACTATAATCCTCGGTCATTTGCTCTTTCATCATGTGTTTGAAACACTTTTGGAGGAACATGGCTACCAAAACTGAACGTTGACCGGTTAGACTCGTCGGCCACGTTTCAATCGTTGTTTTAACGTAACAATAAATTAGGAAAACGTAGGACCTTAGGAGAAGCTTTCTTCCTGTCATGTATAAATAGCAAATATGAATTTATTGACAAGGATAATTTATGTATTTACTCATTTAGTTACTTATTTATTTATCTATTTTATGAAGAGGTTCATTAGTCGTTACGAACAGCGGCGAGACAGCGTCAAGAACCGTCCAAAGACCGTCACGGCAGCGAACCGAAGCACGAGTCGAGAGAACCGGGCGTTGGCGATGCTGCTCTCTGCAGGCACATCTTCTTGTTCGCAATTGCCTCCACTGAAAAAGGAGCCATCCTCGCGACTTAAGAAGTTTCAGGCAGACGCTCATGGTATGGCTTCAGGCGGGAAATATGGACAATATCACAGGTATGCCGGCGCATGTCGTCTGATCGGTAAACTGGTTCAATTAGGAAATTAACCGGAGAGGTTTTCTCCAAAACGATGAAAGGCCTTCCGGATCAGAGGACAAGTTTCGAAGAGATTCCCGGAGTTTTGTATAAGATGGCGAGCCACAAAAGAGACCCTGGGGCAAATGCTGGGATCTGGAAGGATGGTGCTACGGTTTTCTTTCTGGCGTTGCTGCTCATCAGAGGTGAGCATACGGGTGAGCTAGTGGCATCTTAATCTTGTCGAGTAGTATCGGAGATAGGTGGACACTCAAAAGCATCAGAACGGTAGGGAAGTAGGGTATCAATGGAATAGGAAGACTCACGTCCGTAAAGACTAAACAAAGGTGAAATTCCTGTGGTTGTTTGTATGACAGTGTTATATGCGAATGGGACGTATGGGAGAACACGGTTCCGGTTGCTAGCATCAGATGCCACGTACATTGAGAGCATGCAACAGAACTTTTATACATTGACGTAAAGTTAATCTATCTATCTATCTATCTATCTATCTATCTATCTATCTATCTATCTATCCTTCAAAAAATGACTTGAACCGTCACCATGGACTATAGCGATACATCCCGGCTGTGGCGTCTACTATTTTGATGGAGGCAGAATTGTTGTAGGCCCGTGTGCCCAAACTTGGGTGCACGGTAAAGAACTCCAGGTGGTCGAAATTTTCGGAGCCCTCCACTACGGCGTCTCTCGTAATCATATGGTGGTTTTGGGACGTGAAACCCCCCATATCAACCAAAGAAGAGAAAAACTGGGGTTGCCAATATTTTATAGCTAAAGCTAAGAAGAAATTGGCCTGAACAACAGACACTCAGGGACGGCTAAGATACAGTACGAGGCTACCTCTCCAACCATGAGTGAGGTAGCCATGGGTTACTATGTCTGAGAGTGCGAATGCACCATAATGCTTTCACTAATGAAGCGGAACTATTTTGAACAGGATACGATACGATACCTTAGAAACAATGGAAGATGCCCAAGTTTCTAGGGTTTTCTTTTTTAGCAGAATAGCAACCCCTGTATTCGCTATCACCTTTTTCTCACGCGCAGCCGGCGTCTGCCATCATGTTCCTCCCATTCTAGACGATTTCCGAAGCCATGGACATCTAGTAAATTAGCCGCGCACCCTTTTCTTTACACTATAATACTCAGTCATTTGCTCTTTCATCATGTGTTTGAAACACTTTTGGAGGATTATCGCTACCAAAACCGAACGATGACCAGTTAGACTCGTCGGCTGCGCTTCAATCGTTGTTTTAACGTAACAATAAATTACGAAAACGTAGGACCTTAGGAGAAGCTTTCTTCCTGTAATGTAGATAGAATAGCAAATATGAATATATTGACAAGGCAAATTCATGTATTTATTCATTTAGTTACTTATTTATTTATTTTATGAAGAGGTTCATTAGTCGTTACGAACAGCGACGAGACAGCGTCAAGAACTGTCCAAAGACCGTCACAGCAGCGAACCGAAGCACGAGTCGAGAGAACCGGGCGTTGGCGATGCTGCTCGCTGCAGGCACATCTTCTTGTTCGCAATCGCCTCCACTGAAAAAGGAGCCATCCTTGCGACCTAAGAAGTTTCAGGCAGACGCTCATGGTACGCCTTCTGGCGGGAAATATAGACAATGTCGCATGTATGCCGGCGCATGTCGTCCGATCGGGAAACTGGCTCAATTAAGAAATTAACCGGAGAGGTTTTCTCCAAAACGATGAAAGGCCCTTCGTACCAGAGAACAGTTTGTGGAAGCAGTTTGTGGAACAAGACAACTATGTCGAGCTGGCACAAAACAAATAGGCGGCAAGATATTATAAGATAGGAGTAATGCAGAGGCATACAAAGATTGTATGAAAGTAGAAGTGATGATGCGTATTGACTGCTTTGAGCTGTGTTGTATCGATGTCAAGTAAAAAGCGTACGTGTTTCGCCATGTAGCGATACCCTAGTTAATGTAGTTATAAATGAAAGCAAAGTACTACGCTAGCATAGCAGTGCCTCGCCAGAAAAAAAAAGAGGGGGGGGGGGAGAGCTTTGATTAACGCACGTATGCTAAACGAACTCTTATGCTTGAGATTGTGCACGTGACAGCGAAATGTCAGGCTAGGGTCAAAATGTATGCCGAGAAAAGTGACGTCCACGCAAACAGGTATAAAATGTGACCCACGTTTTAGTTCACAATTAAAGCTGTTTTAAATTCGAAGCACTTCTTAGCGAGCTTCCGTGACCTCTACACCTATCGATCTATCTAGCCACATGCGACTTTTAGTTCTCCTGGCCGTTCAGATAAGGGTATCGATACCAAACTTGGTATGACATAACATGACACCATGACAAACATATTTTACTAGCTATAACATGAAAATTATGACATGTATGTTATGAATCTCATGATTTACATTTCATGGTCCTGCAGCTCTTGCAGTGGTTTCCTTCTCATGGCTTGTTGGAAAACTGGTACGGTATAGCATAATTGCATGGCGAACAGAAGGGACAGACCCTAGGACGAAAATCATGACATGCCTGTCATGTAACAACATGACTAAATGCCACTCTCATGATGAGCTCGCGGCCGTTTCGGTGGCTTCACTTATACCGAATTTGGTATTATGGGACGTGAATGGATGATGAAGGTACGATGCTGGTGCAAACATGATAATCATGAGATGCGTGCCATGTAACAATATGACTACATGCTACGCTCATGATGCGCTCGCAGCCATTTTGCTAGCTTCACATGTACCAAACTCGGTGTTACGCGACGCGAACGGACGATAGGTAAATGACACATGCAAACATAATAATCAGGACATCTGTGTCATGTACCAATATCACTACATGCCACACTGATGATGCGCTCGCGGCCGTTTCACTAGCTTCACATATGCCAGAACTGGTATTACGGGAAGCCAATGAACGAAGAAGGTATGTGACTGGTGCTAACGTAATAATTATGAATGCGTGTCTTGTGAGCACATGACTACATGCCACAGTCAAGGCGTTAATACATTTTGACGTGACGCGGTGCGCGTGCTAGCCGGCGTTCATTTCGTCCGTCACTCTGGCATTGCCAAGCAAGGCCTACCATATACTTGCAGGCACGCCCCGCGCTGCGTTGCTTTGACGCATGCGCGTTTCAACGCGTCCAGCGTTCCTCCATCACGAAAAGTGTGAGACGCAGTGTTGTCTGGGTAACGCATCGGCGCGAAATGCAGCATGTCGCATTTAGCACCGGTTGCCGTCGGGCAGACGGACGCTGGTCACGCCTGGCGTAAGACTAAAGAATGCTGACGTTTTGCTAACGTAGCAACGCTGTGCCCAGCGTGCACGCACGTCAACGCTACATTGGAGTATATTGGGCCCTTCATGATGTGCTCGTGGCAGATTCGCAAACTCCACATATACCCAATCTGGTATCACGTGATGTGAATAGGTGACGATCGTAAACGACACATCCAAACATAATAATCATGCTACGGAAGTCGTGTACGGCATCATTCACCTCCACCTCGTAACGTTGTGCTTATTTTAAAGTGGCTTGTCAACAGTTCCCATTCGCGCTACGCATATCTTCGATTCCCACTGTACGTAGGATCCGCCAATTTTTTTTTGAGGAAAATCAGACCTCATATATTTTGTTTTTAAATGATTTAAAACTAAGTCACAATTGCTACACGAATCGATAATGTTCCTCAATGCTATGTTCAGCCTTTAGGCAAGGACAGTAATAGATTTATCAGATGAAATTATGGTAGTGAAGCCAGCGTATAAGAGGCTATGCTCGCGATGGAGGAGTTCAGAAAAACTGGAAGATCAGTATTACATAAAATGAAAAGCAGAAGACTTAAAGTGATCTTTGTGGTAATGCTGGTTATTGCGCATAGTAGCCTAATATGCGTCCGCTACGTGTACTGCATACTGCCTATCAAGTAAATGGTTTTTTAGAAATGTTAGCGCAGGGCCGGTTATGCACTGGCATTCTAGTTTATCCATGGTCAATCGTGGTAAAAGCATTAGTGACGTGATGGAGCCGCCCAGGGAGACACCGACTTTCCGTGTATCGCCGACTGAAGACCGATAAAGCAGGCTGAAAACGTACGCAAGTGTCTCGACCTTCACGACCTATGGGGGCTTCTGAATGGACGCTCTGTTCATCACAATTACTGTACATTGAGTACTGCTGATCTGACCTCTCGTTTACTGGTCACAAGTTCGGCTAGATAAAAAGTGCGTCTTGTACAAGCCGACCACTGCCTTCTTTGACTTCACGGCCATAGGATAATGATGATCACATATGCACGGAGCAAAATTGTGAGAGGCCCACGTATACTTATATTTTGGGGTTCGTAAAGAAAAACCCCGCAGCTGGTCGAGGTTTCCATGGAGCCCAACTACATTGTGCCTTACGTCGATATATTTGTTTTGGCTCGTAAGACATCACACATCACCATAAATTCCTAAAGCACCCATAAGTGCCCAGCCCTAAATACTTGCGAATAAAAGCCCATTTGTCCATCGAGAAAGAAGCTAATGAACAAAACGGAATAAACGCTATGAAAAACGGTACGCCGGTTTAAATATATTATACAACGTGCCATGCTGTTTTTCTTTTTCCACAAGACCCAGATTCAATGTACCTTATTTGAAAAATGGTCACCGCCCACTCACGGTACATCCGCTCAATCATACAGGAGTGACCCTTATTTGTCATTGTCTAGCACACGCAGTTTCCTCCTCGTCAGTGAAACGCAATTAGGAGTGTCTCAAATTACCCGCAAGGCCTTGCCATTTTTAAGAAATGGCTACAACTTAAAATTTCATGGTCTACATTTTTCTCTCGTAAGTAGCAGGCAGAAAATTGTAAAGTGACATTTTATTAACCAAGTACTCGAATACGGGTCGTTTGATCCAATTTCCGCTGCAACAGAACTTTTATACATTGACGTAGATTTAATGTGCAAATACGAGATGGAACCATGGCAGGCTTTCCATTTAATTGCCCACCACTATGATACTCCCTGACAAAATATCTCAGTATCAATCTACGCTTTTTAATTAGGCAGTATTCTATGGCAGTGAATTTGGTAGAGACAAGTATGGGTTGAAAGTTATTGCGCACATGTACATGTGCGTAACAACTTAATGCACATATCTCTATCACAATGATAAAATGACAATTTCAAAAACCATTGATTATTTTTATTTTAATAATATTTACAACTTTTTAGTTTTAGCCGTAATATATTTTTTTTTGCAGTGCAATCTTACGTTACAGGCCCGTCTTTGCAGGCAATGTTTTCTAACAAGACACGTAGTTACATTACACGCAACATTTTCTATATTCCTACTCCCTTTCTAATTCTTTACTCTTATTATTACAATTCGCTGGTCGATTTCATGTTTTAGGTGAAAAGACACTAGAGTAACGCAACGGGCCTCGGTGAATGAGAGAAGATAACTTCACAGTTCTCCTTTTCTTGAATAATTGAATAATTGATATGTTGGGTTTAACATCTCAAAATCACCACATGAATAGGAGAGACGCCGCGGCGGAGGGCTTTCGAAATTTCGAACACCTGGAGTTCATTAACGTGTACCCAAATCTAAGCACACAAGCCTACAGCAATTTTTGTTCTCTTTTTCTTGGTTTCGATGAAGAATAACACTGAACACACGATCTAGAGGCTATGCATGCTCTTGTTCGCGGGCTTAGTGCATTCATGGTCTAAAATGCCCCGTAAAAGCAGGTTTATGCTTTTACGCCTCGTGACTAGGACAGGTAACGAGTCATGCTGTGGACTAAGACTGTGTAGTAGTTGAAACCACCCAGAGTACTCTAAATTAGGCCTAAATCCAAGTAAAGAGAGAATGCCGCATTGCGAGCCATTCGTAAATAGTCCCCGTGGTTAGGAGTTTAACTTAAGTCCTCGAGTGGTTAGCTGCTTTGGCTCTACGCCTTACCTGCTCATATCTATTGGTGCATGATTGATATGTGTTGTTTAGTTGAATCGAGTGTATATTATTGGGGATGGAAAATGGGATCAGATTCATTAGAAGAAAGATGCAACTACAAGAACGCATTTATTGGTTTACAATTACAGCTGAGCTCGAAGGAATATTAGAGAAAAAAATGCCACTAAAGTGTAGATAGGTGATGGGATTCTTCAAAGGGCGGATGATTAAATACGAAGCATTTCTCAGCAAACTTCGGCCACTTTGAGCGGATCTCTCTATCTCTTCAGCCATCTACGACTTTCAGCTCTCCTGGCCGTTTCGATAATTGTATCGATACCAAAATTTGTATGACATAACATGACTGTATGACGAGCGTAAACTAGTCATAACATGAAAATCATGATATGTATGTCATGAGTGTCATGATTCACATTTCATAGTCTTGCTGCTCAGACGGCGGTTTCGTTCACAAGACTAGTTGCGAAACAGGTGGGGTATGAATTGACTGTTTTGCGAACACAAGCGACCGACCCTAAAAAGAAAATCATGACATGCGTATCATGTATTATGACTACACGCGAAACTCATGATGCGCTCGTGCCCGTTTCGCTAGGTTCACGCATACTAATTTGGTATTACGAGACGTGAATTATGACGAAGGTATGTTGCTGGTGCAAACGTGATAATTATGACCAGCACCTCATGTAAAAACAGGACAAGATACCACGCTCATGATGCGCTCACGGCCGTTTCGCTAGCTCCACTTAAACCAAATTTGGTATCACGTGACGTGAATAGACGACGAAGGTAAATGACACGTTCAAACATTAAAATAATGATATGCGTATCATGTAATACATGACTACATGCTACGCTCATAGCTGCGCCCGGGGCTGTTTCACTAGTTGTATAAATACCCTATTCGGTATTAAGTGACGTCAATGTACGACGAATACAACTGGGAAGTCCAAATATGATAATTATGATATGCATTTATGTGAAACATGACTACATTCTGCGCTCATAGCACGCTCGCGGCCATTTTTGTAGCTCCAGATATGCAAAATTTCGTATCAGGTGACGTTAGTAGGTGACGAATGTAATGATGACACGTTCGGACGTGAGTATTTAGAAATGGAAGTCAAACGGCATAATTTACCTCCACCTTCTAACGTTGTGCTGATTTCAAAATGACACATCAGCCTTCCTCATTCGGGCTTCGCATATCATTGATTCCTACTGTACGTGGGATCTGCGAACTTTTTCATTCAAGAATCCTGTGGCCATGGCCACCATAACCTATCAAAAATAAGGGACACAGTTAGCATGTACAGTCGTTACTAACCTTAATTATGAACTGGTGCCTTCAATGGCTATCTTAAAAATTTCTTCTACGTTGCGGGCAACTGCAGAGTAAAAAAGTGTAGGTAATAAGTTCGATGTACTCAGTTTTAACTGACATCATGTCGACACTTCCTTTTAGGCGGAAACTGGCAAATATGCACATGAATCAAGAAAAAAGCAAGAAATTTGCTGTTGAAAACTAAGGAACCGCAATTTTTTTTTAACACTCTTCCATTTTGAAAACGAAGGAGCAAAAACTAGCAAATTGTACGCAAGTGTTTTATCTTCTTTCGTACAGATTGTATAATCCGACGACCTAAATTTGGAAGAAAATGTGGAAGCACCCCAGGTGGTCAGAAGTAATTCGTAAAGAACCAATAAAGTGTCAAATGTTCACTCTGCGTAACGAAATACATAGGAAATATACATCCAAACTGATAAAAATTAGGATATAAAAATTAGGATGACGCAAAATATTCACTTGGACAAAACATAGACAACCTGGTATGGTAATAAATTACCTCGACATGTTCAACACTAAATATTCAAAGAAAAATTAGTGAGAATGCTTGTGCTCCTGCTTTGGAGCTTCTTGTGCGACGCTGCGCAATTTAGTACATTCTTATATCAAGCCTACGCGAGGCTCGTGGCACCGATGACCGCGCTTTTCACTGGTTGAACTTGAACTGCAGTGTGCCGAAGCACTCGGAATTCTTTCGTGGACCACGTATTTTCCCCGGAGATGCACCCAGTAGCCATTATCTTTTTCTGCAAATGTGGGAAAGTATCGGCTGGCGCTGTTCCCTCATGGTCAGTTGGGAGAAGTTCTTCTTTATAGGCACAAGGTCACTCTTCCTTCTACAAAATGGCCCGCGAGCGAGAATCGCAGACATTTGTGACACACCGGTTAAATATCCTCGCGGGCTGGTTGATTCGTTGCTGAACACATTTATAAAAAATTCGGAAACAGCTGGCAGTCTGCGCTTCCGGTGTTCCGAAGGTTTTCCTAGTTGCGTCTTCAACTTTGCGCGCAGTTTAGGAAGATTTTGAGTGAAATACCAGTCAAATAAAAATTAGGGATGAATAGTTTGCCTAGAACTAAAAGCGCTTTGTACTTAACAAGTTAGGCCAGTAGAAGCTTCTATTTCAAAATTGAACTTTTCATCCAAGAGAAGTCAACCTTCATCATTTAATCAGAGAGTGCAACTTCATCATTTCACCGTTTATGGTTTTTGCTGCTTTTTCGCAAACACCTATCATAGGCCATCCACACAGTGGCCAGTGCGCCCTAAGTATGTATTGATCAAAGCCTGTGTTTTGATAAGGTGTAGTGCTGTAAATATTTGGAAATTCGGAAAATGCAGTACAATGCGCAGTGTGATGTTAAGAAACTAGTGATACTCAGAAATCGAACTCTACGTGAGTTCTCATTAGGTCTCTTTTATGAAGAACATCTTTAGCCACTGCTCTTTAAAACAATGTGATAGCCGAAAACCAATGAATAATAATAACATCGGCAGGAAATAACTGATGTGAAGGGTTTATTGTATATTTTTTGTATTTTCTTAAGGAGGGTGAAAAGTCGACATACTCTCTGGTATTTTTATTTAAATGCGGAATCGGATACGGCAAAAATGACTGTGCAGTAGTAAAATGCAAGGAGGCGTAAAGAGCAATGAAGATATATATTTTTTCATGAGGTGGACTGGCGGTGTGGTCTTCGTGGCTTCAGGTGGCGATTCGTAGACCCTGGACTCTTGCGAAATGCTTGGGCTGCCGGACGGCCACGAGGTGGTTGTTCAGACCGGTGTTTTCGACGAAACCCTTTGACGCGGGTTTATTTGGTCCCAAATAGTTGCTCACACAATAATCCTAACTAGCAGAATACCAAATCTCATGTCTGAATAACGATATAGCAAAACGGCTTTCTTTGAACTGCGCATGACATAAAATGATGCTGCATAGCTTGAACACTCAATCTTTCTCTTTCTCTGTACATTTCTGTCGGCTATCAAATAGCAGCATTCCTTGTAGGCACGTGACTTATGGTAGCAAATGCAAACAAGAGGAGGCAGCCCCGAGAACGAAGATGCCTCATGTGAGCTCTTGATGATGCTAGATTTTATCTAAGGCACACGACAAACCTCGAAATTAAGAACTACGCTTTGAAGACCTTATCGCTGCACCACTGAGAATGCTCACAAAATCAGGCGCCAAATTGAGATCAAAAACTTCATAAGTAGAGGCTTATCACGTTATCAGAAGATTATCGATTGATATGTGGAGCTTAACATCCCAAAACCACCATATCATTATGAGAGACGCCGTAGTGGAGGGCTCCGGGAATTTCGACCACCCGGGGTTCTCTAACGTGCACCCAAATATGAGCACACGGGTCTAAACAATTCCGCCTCCAACGGAAATGCAGCCGCAGCAGCCGGGATGCGATCCCGCCAACTGCAGGTCAGCAGCCGAGTAGTTTAGCCTCTAGACCACCACGGCGGGGCCACGTGATCAGAAGACATATGAACGTCAAAAGGCGCAACAGCAAAGAAATATTTGTCCATTAGGTGGCCCACGCCAAAATTTTGCAGCGAATTGTAAGGCAAGCCTTCTAAAGGGAAGAACCTTTGATTTTTTTGTCTCTAACAAACGCAAAGGCCAGTCGTCTCGCAGGCTGTAGCCACACACTCCAATAATGAAAAAAATTACGGCATATTCACGGGGTGAATGATAATGAATGGGCGAAGATCCGGAGGGATTCATCGGTAAACTGTGAATTTTTCGTGTAATTTGCCCAGTCGATCATCATGTAAAGACGTGAAAAACGGTGTGTGTGTATATACACAAATCAACTTTTATTTGTTCTTAGACGATGGATGGCTTGCGATGTCCCTTGCCTCGCGCGCTCGCACATCGGGATTCTGTCTGCGAGCGCGCGCTGCTGCTGCCTTGCGCTCTCTCCGCTGTGCAGCCTTATCCATCCGGCGACTCCGAGCGCGCGCCAACAGCGAACGGATTTTATTACAACGCTCCCCCTAGCGTACGTCGCCGCACTAAATCGAACGATTGCCTTCAACCAATGACACGCGCCATATGTGACATCATTCCTATTTTATAAGATCTCGCGTCTTTCATCAACTACAAGTACCGCTTTCTAGTTTATAACATCTTGCATCTTTTCATCATCAGCTACAAGTACCACCATCTAGTGAACACTGCAAGAACTAAACTAGAGGTGGCTACATGGATGGATGGATGGATGTGGCTGTACCCTTTAGATCGGGCGGCGGCTAACGCCACCTAGCCGTAATACTTAGTGAACTAACCATTACATTTATCTTTTTTTCCTTTAAATAATGAAGTTGACGATTCGTACTTCGCAGTGAAGGGTTTAATTTTCACTCGTGCCTTGACTTTAGCCACCAATCAGATAACCTCCTTCTAGTTAAGTCTACCCGCTTAAAGTCTATTTTGCCCTCGCTGTCCCTAAATCCCAGTGCTTTGAAAAACCCTGAACTATAGGGTGAAGCCCTTTACAGAACATTATCAAGTGTTCGGCAGTTTCTTCTTCCTCTCCACACGCACTGCATATTGTGTCGACCCCTTCGTATTTGGCCCGATATGTCTTGGTTCGCAGTACTCCCGTCCTGGCCTCAAACAGTAGAGAACTACCCCGAGTATTATCATAGATCCTTTCCTTGGCAATTTCCTGCTTAAAAGTTCGATAGATCTCTAGTGCGGACTTCTTAATCATGCCCATTCTCCACATGTCAGTCTCCGTTTCCTTCACTTTTTTCTTAACCGATAGTTCTTTTTGGTTTGGCCACCTGCTGTTTTTTAAGTATTTACCAGTCAACTTCCTGGTTCGCTTCCTCCATTTTGTATCGACATTCTTCATGTACAAGTAGCTGAAAACCTTCCTAGCCCAACGCTCTTCCCCCATTTCTCTCAATCGCTTCTCAAATTTTATCTTGCTGCTAGCTTCCCTGCCCTCAAATGATGTCCATCCCATATCACCTTGTACTCCCTGATTTGGTGTATTCCCGTGAGCTCCTAAAGCAAGCCTACCTATTCCACGTTGCTTAATTTCTAATCTTGCTTGAACTTCTGATCTCATGCACAAGTCCGCATTGCTGAACGTCAGCCCAGGAACCATGACCCCTTTCCATATTCCTCTCACAACATCATACCTATTGTAATTCCACAGTGCCCTATTTTTCATGACTGCTGCATTCCTGTTACCTTTAGTCGTCACGTATATTTCGTGTTCCCTCAGATACTCGGTCCCATTGCTTATACATACGCCCAGATATTTGTATTTATCTGTCATCTCTAGCGTGACCTCCTGTATTCTAAGCTCACTACCTTCGTTGTCATTGAAAATCATGACTGCTGATTTTTCCCTACAGAATCTAAAATCTAACCTATCTCCCTCATTACCGCAGATGTCCATCAATCTCTGCAAATCTTCCTTGTTGTTGGCCATTAGCACTATATCATCTGCGTACATTAATGCTGGTAGTGCCTGATCAATAAGTTTTCCTTGTTTGACTAAAGAGAGGTTGAAGCCCAGTCCACTTCCCTCTAATTTTGCCTCTAATCCTTGTAGGTACATCATGAATAATAAAGGTGACAGGGGGCACCCCTGCCTAAGCCCCCGTTTTACCTCTGCAGGGTTGTATACCTGTTTTTCCCACTTTATAACTACCTTGTTACCTTTATAGACACCCTTTAAAAGATTAGTGACTACATGTTCCACGCCTAGTGTGTCCAGTATTCCCCACAATTCCTCTTGAACCACGCTATCGTACGCTCCCTTGATATCCAAAAATACAGGGGACGATACCGCCATCTAGTGAACACTGCAAGAACTAAACTAGAGGTGGCTACATACAGGCTACAGGGGACGCACAGCCCACGCCCTAAGGAGCTTCGCCCCTAAAACCCTCTTGTGTTCAAACTCCAAGTGTTGCACTCAGGTGCTGGCTGCTTGACGCGTGCACCTATTGATTGCTACGTGAAGAAAAACATATAACAGTACTTTCCTGGCAACTCTATTCGCGCATGACTGCGCCGAGTAGCAGTAGGAAAAGGCAGAACTGGCCAAATTTCTCGTGTGCATGGAAGGCAATACCGATGTCGTTCCGAGAGTATACAGACGTGATTGCCTTTCTCTTGCTCAAGAGGTGGCGTGGTGGTAAGAATTGTTTTCAACTTCACTCCAATGACATCTTTGTTATGCTTTCAACAGTGCCTCCTGTAGATCTGCAAGCTATATGCGTGATGACCCAGCTACTTACTGCACACCTTAATTATTTTATCAGGCTCACGAGGATACAAAAAAAAAACCTTCTGTTGGCGTTATCTCACTGCTGACATAAACCATTATGTAAGCACTCGACCTAGACTGTCAGCATTAGAAGACGTTACCACCAGCTAAGACAGCCGCACTTCTACAGCCAAATAAATCGCCTCACTCAATGTTCCTGCAAACCGGAAGTGTGTGGAGCCGTAGGTGACGTTGATTTTTTAAACAATTGGGTCATTACGCATTCAGAGATCGTCAACTGGTACGCTAAAACAAGGGCCCTGCTTAAACACGTTTCCGCTGAGGTAACCCAGTTCTTCTTTGGGAATGTAAATATACGCCCTAGCGTCACCTTGGTTCTCGTCATCGAGTGAGGTACGATCTTTGTTCCATTTTCAACTCAGGCAATCTTGAGACATAGCCACACTAGTCACCCTAGGACGAGCCACCTTCGACATCTTACGATAACATCAAACACAATACGAAGGAAGCCACTTTTCCTCATTAGAATTTCGCATACAACACGTCCAAACAAGAAATGACGTAGATGATTCCATTCAAGTGGCCTCCGAAAGAAGACCGACAATGATGCTACACGCATGCTGCCCGACGTCAAAGACGAAAAGAACCTATACGTCGTGCATTTCTCTGCACCGCGTTCAAGACAGCGGACAGCTCATCTTTCTACGTACTACGATATAAAAAAGAACAAACGGCCGGCATTAAAACGTTCAACGACACCACATAGAAAACCAGCCTGGTGATCGTGTTTGTATCTTGATGTTTATACGCCGATTGAGACTGAACTTCGAAATGTTGTAAGAAGCTAACTTGCAGTTGTGGCTATAAATAAGGCGTGAAATATCACGGTACCAGGACAAACAAATTCTGCACAACTCCCGGGATACACGGTCAGTAATACCAGAGTCATTTTTTTTCAATTTTTTAGTGGTCCTGAAGCTCCACCTTAATTCAATGGGGGACAGTTAACCGAGTTCTGCAATTATTTACTGGTCCTGAAGGTCCACCTTAACTCTATATAGGGGAGCTTTGTGCGCTCCAAACGGAGGCTACGCGTTGGCACTGCGTCTACGCAGTAGGCATCAATAGAGGGTAGCCAGTGTAGCAACAGGCGAGTGCCACATTGAGTGTATGGTGCGAGAGTCGTGCGCTTTCATATGAAGTCACGTGCCTTTCATCTATCGCACGTGCGTTTTAGTATGAAGCACACGTGCGAGAAACACGTGCGCTTAATATGAAAGTGGGTTACAACACAAAAAAACAGAAAATGCCGCTAAAAATTAGAAAAATGGCATTGGCACGGGTTTTTCATTATTTAAAGCTGACAAAAGCGACATACGAGTATGACAGGCAAAAGAGCGACTTAAAGATATACAGAGAAAATCGAAAACGCCCAAAATCAAAGGAATAGTTAAAGCTGTCACACACAAAAAAGGCGCAAAATTTGTATAAATGTTGTCGCATTCTTCGTGGGATTCGCATAATCACGCTCTTGTAAGGTGATAAAAAAATTTAGGTCGGTCGTTGGCTGAATGCTCGTGTTCACTGAACTTCGCAGTGCCAACAAAACGCCTACACCAAAATTTGCTTTAATTGCCTTAGCATTTATATAGAAACTCTCGACTGAACTTTGCCGTTAGCGTCACCGTCATTCGCTGTGTATATATATATAAATATATATATATATATATTATATATATATATATATATATATATATATATATATATATATATAGCCAGTGTATATATATATATACATATATATATATATATTTATATATATATACATATATACGTAAGTAGTATTATGAAAACGCAAGAAAGTAAAGTAATAAAAAAAGACTCCGGTAGGCGGAATCGAACGTCCAGCTTCTGAATTGTGAGTGCGAGGCGTTAGCCACTGAGCCACGAAAAAGCACTGCCTTAAGCGCCCAAATGGCAAGCCATTTTATATCTACCACTGACCGCTGGAAATGGCCATCTTGTGGCAACTGCTGTGTTTTATGCATTACCATCGAGATGGCCCCATGAGCGCACGTCACCAGATCGCCAGGACGCGATGTCGCACGCACTCATATACCAGGCGTACATTTCTCCGCGAAAGGGACAATCGTATGCCTTATGCTTTTAATAGAGTTATTCCATTGTAGTTAGCGGGCGCGAGCAGGTCACTGCGCTCGTTGCACAGTCTCCGTTAGCGAAAAGGGCAGGCTTTCCAGGCACAGTCAAGTAACAACTGAGGTGCTTGTTCGCGCTCATCACAACCTGTGAGTACGTTTCGTGCGACATTTGTGCGTTAGAAATGCGGATAACGTTTTGAGCTGCTTGTTATGCTTTGCGTTAGCATCCAGTTTGTTGCTACCGCGTTTATTGCTTCACCTTTGCGGCAAAGCTGGGACATCTTGAGTGTTCTTGATGTGAACTTCTGTTCGCCTACTAAAGCAATTATAGTGCTTCCTATAGTTTCATATTTGCCGTGCATTGTCTTTTTACCGTAGCCATGCCTTCACTTCAGGGCATTTCAAAAGTTATTGGAGCAAGGCTCTCTTCTCACTGTAATGTCGCCGCAGGATTTATGGAACGTGTGTGTTTGTTTTAGCTATTGACCTGCTTAATTTACATGACTGAGAGAATAAAAGAAACTTAAGGCATGCTGTAAGACCAACACTAATGTTTTTCGAGCTTTTTTTCTTTATTGTGTCTGATGTCCCATCTGAAGCCCTTCGTCTGACATCAGTATCCATACGCTGATCTGTGTCACTGATCACAGTGGACACTTACATTGAAGGAAGCTGACGGCATCGAAACAGCTGGCTTTGAGCACTCCAGAAAAAAACCATCCTTCTTTGACAGCCCTCTGTCGTTCTTAGCGAGCTAAGTCCATGACACAGGGCTTGATACAAAGCTGAATTAGCCTCCACAAAAAAGTACAATTTAATGCAGCTATCCTCGCCCAATATCTAGGTGATAGGCTGCTTAATGAAATGCAATGTGTAGTGGAGAAAATCAGGTCCTGTTTTGTGATGTCTAGGTATTTGTCAACCGGAAGACATACTACGACATGCGTAAGGTTTAACTGTTTCTGAAGTTACTTTTACTGTTCTAAGCTAACGTAAAGGTTCAAGAGCACCTCACTTTTTTTCCTTCGAATCACACACTTGATAACTAAGTTACTGAAGGTAATATACTAACATTACATGCCTACGCAACACTTAATACACTTCTGCCGCTAGTAAAGAGAAAGAAGAAAATGAGGGAAAGGCAGGGAGGTTAACCTCTCTCACTACTGCACTAATTAGACTGGTTTTATTATCGGCAGTAGTGTATTCTGACCACGGCAATTCCTCCATTGTCACTCCAGCTCTGCTTACACTTGTAGATGAAGTCGCCTTCACAATATTTCGGAGCACGAAATAATGAAAAAAGAAATTTTCCAACAAAAAAAAAACACTCATTGTGACTGTGAGGGCACACTGGAGCATTCGATGATCATTTAAAGTAGGTGCGTTGTATTTTCGTCACTACAACTGGAAAGAGGAATGGGCAGTAAACGAAAGCTACAAATGTAAAGGCTAGAATTGAATTAAACTTCCAAATCTCAGGACTACAATCTTTTGGGCTAGTTGATGGCCCCAAAACTTGTCGCCTCATTTGAATATCATGCTTGCTGTTAGTTTTCAGTGAGTTCGTGGCTGTTTGTTTTAGCCTTAAATCACTTATATTTCTTGCCCGTCATGAAATCACAGACTTCATGTGTAATCGGTCTAGGAACAGTGTTGTTAAAAACAGAATTTAAAATAATGCTTGTACTGGATTTTTTTCCACAATATATGCTTCGTTTTCTCAAACTTTCGTTAAAGCGATCTTTTGCTTGCCGAATATAAAACAGAGGGCAATGATGTTTCTCTGACCATGTTTATGATCAGCTTTAACAGCATGCTTATCACCACAGGAGCAACCTGCTGATAATGTTTCAACGCCAAGGCTTAACCGCTGTTACGAGCGCACAACTGTTGAGAAAAAAAAAAAGAGACAGCTTTGCCGCAAACACGAAGCAATGAATACGATAGCAACAAACTGGAACGTCACGCGAAGAATGGCAAGCAGATCGAAACGTGCCCCGCATCGCTCACTCACAAATGACACGCAAAACATACTCAAAGGTACAGATGAACTCGAATAAGTGTCTCATAGTAACTTCGCTGTGCCTGAAAAGTGAACCTTTTTCGCAAATTGAAACTGTGCAGCGAGTTCAGTGACACTTGTGCGCCCGGTAACTACTTCAGAATCGTTCCCGCGATAGCCCAAGGCGTATAATTTTTTCTACCATGAAATAAGAGAGCACCCCGTTCTTATGGGCACTGTATCTTGACCTCGAGGATAAAGTTGGTAGAAGATGTCCCCTGTGTGTTTTTGAACAATAAATGTTTGCAGCGTGCGCGTTAACTGAAAGTGCACTGCGGGTCCCTGTGTCCAATCTGTGTCCGATCTGCTACTATCCATTAGCTGCGATTGACATGTTTAAGTAGTAAACACCGGTTCACCACTGCGTGCTATACGCCTCCCCATGTTTCTTTCCTGCGCAACAAAGCGATGACAGTGAGCGTGAACTTCACTGCCAGTGCAAGCGTTAGTGCCAGGCGCTTCGAATTTATACATGGCTCTCTTTGCGCGAAAAAGAGCTGGCGTAATTTTTTTCCGCCTATGCGGATAATCCGCTTCCGCTTTCTAAATCCACGTTCAGTGTGAATGCAGCCCAAATGAGTGAATGTCTCAAAATTCGGCCACCACAACGATTTCTGAAACCATTCAAGTAGAGTGCAGTTAGAGTTATGTCACCTGCTTTATTGCTTCCTCTGCTCTATCACCCCACGTAGAGTGGTGGGAGATAAGCAGGGAGGAGCGCGGAACAAAAGTTACGTCAGGCGCGGGTCATGAACTCGAGCAATTTTTTTTAGGGGCGAAGCTCCTTATAGCGGCACCCGTTCGTCCCGCGTCCCGTCGTAGTATGTAACCAGTCTTACGCTTTGACCTGCAAGGTTGTGCCAAGTATAACATTTAGACCTCCAAGGTGTTGCCGGTGAGAGATTTCTTCTGGGTTGTTTAACAATAAAAAATAGTGCTCCATGTACATGCCAATGGCTGCTAATGGGAAATGAGAGACAGGAGCATTCGGCTTTTAGTCAACGCGCACGCTGCGATCCCCATTAGCAGCCATTGGCATGTACATTGAGCACTATCGGACAAGAAAGTGTTGCTACATTGTACTCGCTGGGTGTAACCTCCTTAGTTTTAGAAAGGTTTAGCGAGCGTTGAGCCGCAGGACCATGAATACAATGAACTAGTATACACCATGAATTAGTTCGAGGTGGTTAAAGGGGGGAAGCAGATAGGAAGCGCAAGCCGTAAGAAATTAAAAGCTGAATCCTCCTGTCTCTCATTTCACAATAGCAGCCACTGGCATATACATTGAGCACTATCTGACAGGAAAAGGTTGCTACGTTATACTCGCTGGGCGTAACTTCTTTGGTTTTTGAAAGGTTTAGCGAGCATCGGGCCGCAGTGCCATGAATACAGTGAACTAGTATATACCATGAACTCAAGGTGGTTGAAGGTGAGAAGTAGACCCGAAGGGCAAGCCGTAAGAATAAGTGCGTGTGCCACCTATCGTTTAGTCCTTGGAATGTCCACTGAATGGCGGTGCTTCTATGTGGGGAATATATGATAAAAAGATGCGAGATGGTGGGACTTGTAGTGTTGAATAGATGGATGAACGGACACACAGACAGATGCATGGATGGACGCATGAACGGACGCTGGCCTGGATGCATGAACGAACGCAGGGATGGGCGCACGAACAGACGCATGGACGGTCACATAGACGGACGCATGGACGGACGAAGGCTTCGCCCCACTCTCCATCATTCTCTCCGTGGATATGCTGCAAACGTTTTTTTTTTTTTTGGAAAGCGTGGCTCACATCCAGTGTGATGGATTGGTCATGTCAATGGGTTATGAAGGGGAATTATATGTGGTGTTCATTTGTGCATATGGCTTCATTTCTAGGAAGAAGAGAATGCTCTCAAGCTGACATGGAAAATGAAATGTAAATTTCATGCGAAACGCTGTGCCATAATATTCAGCACACCTGTTCTCTTGAGCCTCGACCATCGATCGGCAGCGTTTTCTTACCATACCGCAGAAAGTCCTGCAGAGCCTGCAGCTTGAGAGGTGTGAAAAGCTTGACGACACTCAAGCTTTTGTAGCGGAAGAACATACTTAACGAAAATAACAACCGTCGGCTACCTACGAAATTCTAATTCTAATCATGATATTAAATAAAGAAACCTATATTGGACAAAAAATACATGAGTGGCCCACGGGCTGCTACCTTCCCGCTGGGGGCCCGTAGCTCCACACGACTTTTTTGGTAGGCTGCATGTGGCACACGAGCCACGTGCTTGAGACCCATAGCTCAATGAGACTTTCAAGTGAAACAGTGTTTCGAAAGAACCGTAGTGTCATTATTTTTGCCATCATGTCGTTGTTAACAGGGCAGAAAAATATGACATTTTTTTTATTAGGTTCACGCTGTATTCTTCAAAGTGAGCCCACAAATTTCAAACGCTATTACTGAAGACATTGGCTGAATAAAATTTATTAGGTACAATTGAGATCTTTTTTTTTCCTATGACCGAGTATACACCGTCAAAATCAATGAAGTCCTGGCGTTTGGTGCTGCAATTTCACCGTGTCTTCGCCAACCACACTTGGTTTTCAAGCATTTTCTCGGTTACGACTAGTGTTCTTGCCATAGGAGTAATGTTTTTGCCGTTGTTACTTCATAATTGCTAATGTCCAAAGTATGTCCTCTTCGTTTAGGGTCTCTAACACGCTTACTGGCTTATGGTATCGCTGAATACAAACAGCTACTTTTGTTTTCGGAGTCAAAGGGCATACCTCGCAAGAAAGGCGTTTTTTTATTCTTCAGCCTTTTTCTGCTTTGCATATTAAGCAATGGTAGTGGTAGTTGAAGGGAAAGAAAACATTCTCGCCATCATTTGCCCCTATCCTATAATTGATTTCTTGCGTCAATTCTCGCTGCAGATATGCATATTTAAAATATAAAATGAAAGTCTCCATGATCGGTAAGTAAACGCTCTTTGCAAGAATGAATGTTGCTTGGTGCAAGAAAGAATAAATGAAAGCTTTCAGGTCTACAAAAGCACAATATCATGCCTATATGCAGACCCAATAAAAAGGGGTAAACAATTCCACAATCTTGGGTCGCCTGCAAAGTGTTCTACGGAATATAAAATGCGAAATAGAGGAACAGTTTCTACGTCTTAGGTTGTTTATAAATACCACAATAAATAGCAGGTCTTTCAGGTGTCCCGGCCACGTGTATCCTCTCCGCTTATGGTGAACTTAAACACAGAATTTCATACGATCTGTCCTATTAAAGTTCGGCTGCAGACATGTCGTTTGTTACTCCATCACAGCTCTGCCACTTCCCACCAAGCGGCACGGGGCAGAGCAAGTAAACTTGTCCGTCACAAACATCTGCCGTGCCCTAGTAGTTCTCAAACCTAAAGTTGGTCGAGTTGTCAGCTCTTTGTAGGTTTTCATTGCTCTCTGAACTAGATCATAACAGAGATTCGTTCTAAAGGGCCGCAGGGCGAATGCTAAGGTGCACGTGTCTCATTCCTTCTGCTGCATCAACAGAAACTTCAAAAGCGAGTTCCATGAAAAGTTTTGATGAATCGGTGACCTTCAATTTATCAATCTCAGCGCGAGTCCAACAAAAATTGTGGGCCATCTCCCGAAGGCAAGCCTGCTGGGATTCGATGCAGCAGCGGTGCGCACGACGTTCACCCGGTGGAAACAGACGTCGACGTGGGGGCTGGAAAAAACAGTTTCAAGCGAAACTTGGTGTAGCGTTTGCTGGAGTAAACGTTTGTTTGAAACGCCGACACGGGAGGCGCGTTGAGTTTCGTGTAATGGCATCTTCGACTGGCGACACCAATGGCGTTTTCATGGCATTCGTGCCGTGTCGTACATTCGTCTGGGCACCACGCGTGTGGTGCCACATGTGTGGCTGTGCCGGCTACGACACGAATGCACGCCACGGCGACACCGCGGAGGTCGACGATGGAGCGTGGTGTCAGCCCATCAGCCAGCGCGTGCTGGCAGACAACGCGGTGACGTTCCATTATTTCAGGCGTAATTTAGAGCTGGCGCTGCCGCAAAACACGGCCGGACTGAACAGAAAAAACGTGCGTAAGCTTACTTCGTCCAACTATACTCACCCAAGGCTACTTTTGCTGCTAAGATTCTTCTGGACACCGAATGCGATGCGATCATTAGCACACCCTTCATCCAGTTAGTACAGAATCGATGCAGCACAACCACTTGGAGAACGAATGCGCACCCACTGGACATGTAGCGTCTCGCAAGTGTCTCTCATTGTTTGATTTTCTATTGTTTCCTCTCATATTACCTGTACAAACAGAACGCTGGAAAATGTCGTCTGCTAAATAGCGTCTCTCGCATGCAGCGCTGCTGTAGCGGATTCGAGTTTTCTGGTTCACATGTTCGGCTGGCCCGTTGCGAGACGTGAAACTCGGGTGTTGTTTGACATAACTTCTTTTCCGCCATCACGGTGCCAGTGCACCTCAGCCAAAAATGCCATAAGTTTCAACGCAGGTAAACGAACCGAAAGAATGTTTTCACTCGACGTGCGGTGGAGCGCTGCGGGTAGTTCAGAAAGTAAACAACTCAGAAGTGCATTTTGAGTGACCGGAGAAGCCTCTAATGTCCCTAGATAAAACAAGTTCTCAAGGTAGTGAAAACTTCTCCTTTTCTGGGGGGCGCTGCAAGCGCGCAACCGTATAGGTCATGCAGCACACTAGCTCCGATGATATTCGATCGGAACTTCAGGCTACCTCTTCGAACCTCCGAGAAAATCTCACCACTGTCACCGGAATGTGATCTGGTTCTTCTGGGTACCTTGTTTCGAAAGGTAGGTCCTTCTACGTTTTTCACGGGCGACTTACGCCTCGACGACGCCGGCGGCGTCACTCGGCCTAACGGCCATGGCGCCTCCCAGTAGACCGGGCGGCCTGCCCCGCACCACAGCCGCAACCGTGGTGGATACCCAAACTGGAAATGATCCTGACAGCATGATGTGGACCACCGTCCCGTCTTCGGACAGCCAACCGGAGCTGTCCCAATCCTTCAAGAGCACCGCGCTTGCTGCCGCGGTCACTCGCCGAGAGCAGGCGAGCAACGCACACATGGTGGCCTCCGCCAACGCGGCGTCCCTGGCCGCAGCTGCCGACGCTGATGCTGGCACCTGCTCCTCAACACTTTCACCGCCTGCGGGGCTCTCCGAGGGCCTGAAGCGGCGGGGACACAAGAGGCCTGTGTGGCAGCCTCAACCGCTGCCAAAGCCGAAAGTAACGGACTTCTTCATTGTGCTCAAGCGCAGGACCCAGCTGTCCCTCGCAGCCACTTTCCTCAAAAACGGGGCAGGTAGCGCACTCATCGCCCACCTCGGAGCGACCACGAAGCGGCTGGTCACCGTTGTGATGGTGCGAAACCGAAATCTCATATTGGTGTACACCTCGAACCCGCATTTAGCGGAAAACTTATCGGCGAGTTTGCGAGTCCCTCACCTGTCGGGCCAGTGCCCTTGTTGGTGTACTTACGTGCGGACACTCAAGGCACGTGTTATGGAGTAGTGACGGTCTCGCAGCTCCGACACCGAAGCCACTCTTCGTGATAGTCTTTACTGGCCCGAAGGCGAGATCCTCCACGTCCGGCGACTGGGCACCTCTAATAAGGTGCCTCTCACCTTTACCGGTAAGGTGAAGCCCGGTACGCCTCCTATGACGCCCTGCTTATCCCGGTGCAGTTTTACAAGAAAACTGTGCTAGCCTGCAGTCGGTGCGGCTCCGTTGCGCATCAACCCGACGCCTGTCCTGGCCATGAACCAGATGTTTGCGGCATCTGCGGAAAGGCGGTGCCACTCACGGATGGCGCCCGCACTCCTCACGAATGCACGCCCAGGTGCGCTCTGTGTGCCGGAGACCACGTCACCGGGTCCGGTGCTATAAGGAACGCTATAGGGCGCCGCCACCCAAGCCACACAACGCTCCACCGGAAGGTTAAGCCTGCTTCAAGAAGAGAAAACGTTGGCGTCCACTGAAGCCATGGAAGCCGGGCTCTCGGGCACCACCACACGGGGCTCAGCCCTCTACCACCTACCCTTTTCTGTCCCAGCGCCCTGGCGCGGCTGCTCTCGGGCCTTGCCGGTGAGGCCCAATTGCGAGTCGCACGCTCACTAAAGCTGAGGCAAATTACAGCGTCAGTGAAAAGGAGTGCTTAGCGCTAGTGTGGCGCTTCGCAAGTTCCACCCTTATTTGCACGGTCGCCCATTCTACCTGGTAATGAACCATCATGCACTTTGTTGGCACGCCGCATTGAAAGATTCTTGTGGCCACCTAGCTCGGTAGGCACTCCAAATCCAGGAATACGACATTCGCGTCATCTATCGCAGCGAACGCAAGCATTCTGACGCTGACGCCCTGTCCCGTTCACCTTTACCTCCCGACTTGGCCTGCGGAACCACTGGTACTAACTCCGTCGCATCTCTCGACATCGACAGCTTTTTTTTTTTGGATCGCTTCGCTTTTTGACTGCCTCTCTAGATCGTTAACCACTGTGGTATCACGATCTCTCCGACGTCAAGCTTCTCCTTTCGCCATTCGTTATCGGCTGCTATACCAACGCGACTACGCCCCTGAAGGTCGCAAGTTGCTCTTGGTTGTCCCCCGAAGCTTGCAATCACAAATATGTGCCTCCTTTCACGACGATCCCTAATGTGGCCATGCCGGAGTTTTCAAAACTTACGAACGCATTCGCCATCGCTTCTACTGGCACGGAATGTATAATTTTATTCGAAAATTTGTTATGGGCCACCCTGACTGTCCACGCCGCAAATCACCGTCTTTCCACTCGTCCGGTGCACTTCAACCGCTTCCGTGCACTGCCAAACCTTTCGATCGGATCGGAATTTATCTCTATTAGCCTCTACCGACAACATCAGATGAAAATCGGTATATCAGTCCCTGTTGACCAAGTAACAGGCTAAGCTGAGACCGCCGCCCTTCTGAGTGCCACTGCACGGAACGTAGCGTCCTTCGTCCTCCATCGCTTTATGCTCGACAGGGTGCACCTCGAGAACTACTAAGTGACCTAGGTGGAGCCTTTCTATCAGAAGTCGTCACGGCTCTGCTTTCTGAATGCCATGTTGTTCATTGCAAGACCACGGTATACCAACCGCAGACGAACGGGCTCACGGAGAGATTCAACCGCATTATCGGCGATATGCTCACGATGTATAAGACATCTGATCATACTAACTGGGATCGCATTCTTCCATTCATCACGTCCGCATACAACACAGAGTCACAGTCTACCACTGGATTTTCACATTTCTTTCTTCTTTATGGACGCGAAACATCCCACACCTTCGACACTCTCCTTCCATACCGTCCTGACACATCCGAATGCCCATCTGTGTCCGAAGCTGCCCGAAAAACGCAAGAGTGCCTGAACTCGCACGCACCTTTACGTCACAAGAACAGCAGTGTAGAAAGAAAACAACGCCGACTTTTCACGAACCCACAGCTATTCTCCGGGATCACTTGCATGGCTGGCTGTTCCTTACCGAACCCCCGGCCTTTCCTTAAAAGTCGTCCCGAAGTACGAGGGCTCTTACCGCGTTTTGGAGAAAACCACGCCGGTGAATTTTCTCATTGAGCCCATCTGACGACATGCGCCGGCGTGGGCGTGACATCGTTCACGTCAGCCGCCTTAAGCCATATCATAGCCCTCTACCTCCAGACTCTAATGTCGCCAGAATGGCTCTTTTTTGGTGGAAGCAAATTGTGAAGAAGAAAACGCATCTTTGGCAAGCAACATCACCACTGCGCTTGGGTTCTGGGCTCTGGACTGCTCTCGCTCGCCTCGTGCTGATCGTCGCCCTCATCTGCTTGACCGTTGCTCTGTCCCGGTTATGTTTTCATCGTAGGGCCACCGTCGCAACACACGCCAATAAACCCCTTTTCAATATATATCAATTGATATAAGTCAAAGAAAAAAAAGTGGAAGAGAAGTCGGAAAAAAAAATTCTGACACCCCGACCAGTGATTTGAACCGATAATGCCTCCCTCTGCAGCGTTGTACGTTATATGATTCAGCCACATGCAATGCACGCTTTTCGTCATAATGGCGACCCATTTAAATGAACCGTTTACCACTTGCGGTACGCTGATCTCGGATGAGCTTGAGCGTGTTTTCCATCGAGCAACGCTCCAGCAATTTCTGTAAGTTTGAAAAGTGCCTTTGAAACGCACTAAATAAACTGATTCTTTTCTGTGCTCATTCATGACGTGTAGTAGACAAAAAAGAAATTCACATACACACAGTGCGTCAGATGCCGCCATATAGAAGGAGATGCACAGGAATATAGTGACTAGAATATGACAGCAAGGAAGATTTGCAGAGATTGGTGGACATCTGCGGTAATGAGGGAGATAGGCTAGATTTCAGATTCAGTAAGAAAAAATCAGACGTCATGATTTTTAATGACAACGAAGGTAGGGGGCTTAGAATACAGGAGTTCACGCTAGCGATAACAGATAACTACAAATATCTGGGCGTACGGATAAGCAATGGGGCCGAGTACCTAAGGGAACACGAAATATACGTGTCGACTAAAGGTAACAGGAATGCAGCGGTAATGAAAAACATGGCACTGTGGAATTACAATAGGTACGATGATGTGAGAGGCATATGGCAAGGGGTCATGGTTCCTGGTCTGACGTTCAGCAATGCGGTCTTGTGCATGAGATCAGAAGTTCAAGCAAGATTAGAAATTAAGCAACGTGGAATAGGTAGGCTTGCCTTAGGAGCTCACGAGAATACACCATATCAAGGAGTACAAGGTGGTATGGGATGTACATCAATTGAGGGCAGGGAAGCTAGCAGCAAGATAAAATTTGAGAAGCAATTGAGAGAAATGGGAGAGGAGCGTTGGGCTAGGAAGGTATTCAGCTACTCGTACATAAAAAATGTCGATACAAAATGTAGGAAGCAAACCAGAATATTGACTGGTAAATACTTGGAAAGCAGCAGGGGGCCAAACCAAAAAGAATTATCTGTTAATGAGAAGTTTAATGAAGCTTAGCACAATATGGCAGTATACGTAGTAGTTGTTGCCAGCGTTTGGCTTTTGTTCCTTGTGTCGTCACAAAACAGCGTTGAAAGGCATCATTGTGCTGTCTAATAAGGCAAAATAATAATATTGCATCAATAGATTTGAAAATTCACAAAAGCATTAGTCAAATGTTAACCCTAGAGTGTTCACGGCAATAACAGCTTTGCTTTGCAGCTAGACTACTATTTGCATTTTCTGCCATTCTGTGTGTTGTGCTTCGTAATTTCGAACATGAAGATGAAAACACTGACTGCATAAATCATGAATGAGCACAAACCAAAGCGCAGAGTGATACGTCGCACAGGTGTTTTTTTATGAACGATCCCAGCGCCTAGCGTTTAAGACCTGAGCCGTTGTTTTTCTATTGAGAAAGTGCTACGGTACGGCCTCGTCACCATGTCAGCCCACAATTAAAAGCACCCCTCCGGTGTATCTGATGTATAGCGCATCCAGGACGGGACAAAGAAGAAGACATATAACACATACACAGAGCTTTGTATGTATTGTGTCTTCTTCTCTGTGCCGTCCTGGATGCGCTATACCTCAGATACTATGGATAACCAACAAGCCTGCCATGCAACCTTAGTCAACCCATCCGGGATGGAGGCCATTTTCAGTAAAATACAAAAGCCTATGTATTTAGGTATTTACGTAAAGATAAGATTTAAACCTATAAGGGCTGCTGGTACCCAAGATAGTGGGGAATAGTTGTTTGACATACAAGCATAGGGTGATCACTAGTGCACTTGTTCAGTTGAGCTCTGCGTTTCCAGGTAGCAACACCTACCATAACTTCCAAGGTTACGCCTTGCACAATCCAGTAGTAAAAACATCAAGTTTTTTCCACAAATGCTCAACCGCTCTTTCAGTAAAAAAAATATCTATAAGTTTTTTTCTGTAAAACTGTTGCCGTAGACGTAGCAGAGAGCTAGCTTCGCCTACTCACTACTGCGGAGTGAGCCAACTCGAAGCACTAAAAACAAAAGTCGCCGTCCACATTGCACCAAATCCTCGGCTTTGCCGTCTCGTTGGACTGAAACTGGTGTTTATTTTAAAAACCTCCTCCTCTTCCTGCGCTCTCTCTAGTGGTCTATACGCCGCCTGCTTCAGTATGGTGCAGTAAGACGAGACGCCGGCGTTGTGCTGATTATGCGCTTTTTAGAAAGCCCTATTGCTCGCACAGCAAAGCCTGCGGTTATCGAGCGAGTGTTCGTTGAATGCTTGAACTGCAGTTTCTGCCAAGGTTAAATGCGGAATGCGGGAGCGATAACGCGAATGGCGCAATCGGTACGCCCGCGGAAACTGGTGAACGTTTGATGCGTTTTTTGATATCTTCATGTCTTTGATTACCTGGCACGACATATGCAGATATGATTTCTTCTCACAGTTATTTCACTTACGCATTACACCTGCATCCATCTGCGAAATAACTGTTGCTTGTATTGAAGCTCAGACATATATTCGTAAAATCAAAGGTCACGGACCATATAAGATTTAGAGGCACGCATTTTTGGCACATAAGATTAAAATAAAGGCTTTTGAGCTTCTCTCAGTCACCATGAGCCAATTGCTTCCTTAGAGAGAGTACTGTTCATCATTTCTCGCCGTGATTACCAGCTTTATATTGTTCTGTGACCGATTAAGTATCTGACGTTAAAGGTGAAGCTTCCACCATAGCCCAGTTTTGAAAAAAAAAAGATAATCGAAAATTGGCGGAGAAGCCAGATATTTTGAATAGAATAAATTTCACCGAAGAAATCTACAAATCGATGTGCGTACCACCTCACGCACTCAAATTGAGACGTAGATTGCGCCCTTTTGTCTATTTCGATTAGGTAAAATCAATAAAAGGTTTGTTGTCAATTGAAGAGTCTTTCTTGGTCTTACCAACCAAGGACGATATTGTATACCAAATCGCACTAACGTTTGGAAGGTCATAAGTGAGAGTGAGTGAAAGATGAACAAATCTGCACTTGAAAGGGCACAATATTTCGCCTAAAAATCAAAACGCTGCTTCGCTGCATCTTGCATCGCATTGCAACATGTGATCTTGCGCTCCTTTTTTTTTTCGCCGGGGCAGTGGTAGTGTCAAGGCATAAATTTCCAAGAACTGGAAAACGGATAAAGACATTCGCCATTAACCAACTCTGTGAAGTATTAGGAATTCATGCCCAGCTGTCTATACCTTGAAACGAGTTATTGTGCTCAGCAGGCACTCCATCAGCTAATGCGCAATGTTACTTTTTTTTCAGTCCTATTCAGTGTTTCTGCACAATAATGATACAATTTTTCGCATTTATGTTCACGTGTTCTTCGCATAAATTCCTCACATGCAAGTCAGAACTCGCCCATGTCCCTTCTGTTCTACTAAATTAGCGTTTTCGCTTCTTACATAAACATGCTTCTTACCGATTGGCCTGACTTGCAGTACTGTTCAAAATGTTTTCAAATTTTGCTATGTAGCCTCCTCAGCTCTACGTTCCGGGACGTCATATGTTTTCCTTTTTTTCTTTGGCTCTACATTACTTCCTGAAGCTTTCATGCCAACGCTAAGACACTGTTTTGGGTAACACTTTTTACAGCAAAAGCTCTATATGGTTAGTAGAAAAAAAAAAACATCCCTTTGGCAGCAGTGTCACCATGGCGGTCTTCATTGGCTGTGTTATGAGTTACGTCATTCGCAGCGTCGTATCCAAGCACGTGTGCTATTGGCTGCGTTATAAGTGACGTCGTTCATCCCGTCATGGTCTTGGTGCCGAGTGCATGCGCATTAGTTTCTGCTGAAACCTCCCATTGGTAAGCCATGGAGAAGTCTAGAACAGCGCCGAAATTGGAAACATTAGAGAGCTGGCATTCGCCGTGCCGATGATGCAGTCCGAGCACAAAAACCGGCGCGGAAGGCCCAATTCCAGCAGGAGATGCAAACCGATGATCCGGCAGCTTTGCGATCTTTTCTAACTTGCGAACGGGAATGCAAGCGCCAGTGACGGGCGAATCCTGCCAATTACGCCGTCGAGTTAGCTCACGGTGTCAAACACATGCCACGTTGTCAGATTGTCAATGTGATGATTGCGGCAGCGCGAGCCCCTCCAGTGGCGCATTGGCTTCAGCTGTGACGTCTGTGATTTGATTGATTTGTGGGGTTTAACGTCCCCAAACCACTATATGATTATGAGAGACGCCGTTGTGGAGGGCTCTGGAAATTTCGACCTCCTGGGGTTCTTTAAGGTGCACATATATCTGAGTACACGCGCCTACAACATTTCCGCCTCCATCGGAAATGCAGCCGCCACAGCCGGCTGTGACGTCTGTGACAGTTTTTGGTTCGCGCGACACGAATAGCTAAATAGCAGTTAGTACTGCATCTTGGTCTGCTTTTTTTTTGTCACAAATGTTTGCACAGCAATATTTAGGAATGAATTAATCGCATAATTCCTAGATGGTAAAAAAGCCCCGTTTGTCGATAACTTTAACACATTCACTATAGACACCGGATAGGTTTGATGGCAGAGCACTGCAGTAAACAAAAACAGTACAATGCTTTAGCGCTAAGAAACCCGGTAGTAAAGCAGCTAGAGAAGAAAAGTTATGAATTGTCGGAAATGTGGTAACAAGTTAGAACCAAGCTGCTCATAGAAAAGCTATAGGAATGCATCATTTCTAAAGCGAACATATCTACTTGAAGTTTGCGCAGATGTTGCTGCAAGGCAGCTTTCTTTAGTACCACTAGTTTCAATGCTTGCTTGTAGTACATTCACTGGAACTTTCGGTGGTTGTAAAATACAAAATTCTATTTTACAGCCTTGTAAGATACAAGGCTGTGAGAACGGGAGTGGAGTTACACGTATATGCTGCATCACCTAAGCGAGGCCTATAGTCAGTGACATTTGTTGCGCAGTCTGAGTATAGCAGTGGTGACTATTTGTCACTCGTACTGTATCTGTAGAGGAAGCAAAGTGTCTGGAGGGTGTGACCCAAAATATTTTGAAAACGGTGCCACTTGCCAATCGATCACTCAAGGTCAATTAGGACCGCATTCTTGACGCTTTCGAGACGTAGACACCGCTCACCCATGCGACTTCTGTTCCTCCAGGCTTGTAACGTTTGACGTATGTGAGGCCATTATTACACCCCCTTTATTGGTAATTTCGTATCCTATTGTTATGGAAGACACCCGATTCCAATGATTTCCTTCGTATTTAAAAGTTGCAAACCAACTATAAGCTTATCAGAAACTTTAGTTGGTGGGGTCTGTATGGATAGGATGATCCAGATGACTTAGACAATGTTTTGTGCGTCCACATTTCTTACAGATCTTCTGGAGTGCTGGCGTATAAACTTATACAAAAGGAGCCTACCAAGAATTACCGTTTTTTGTAATATAGCATTTTACCCTGTCATCATACCAGCATTTTACCGCACAAAATGACGATAGGTGAAGGACTAAACTATAGAAGAATCTTGGTGTAATCGCGAACTTCGCCTTCAAGAACAACGCGATAGTGTAGTGTGGCCCATCCACATTGCCTTCTCAAATGCTAGCCTTGCTTCTGTTCTTGGTAGATGCCCCAACCGTACCGCAAGTAAGCAAGCGTCTGTGAGCGTATCACTGGTTATTTCAAATTACCCTACATGCCAACTGATGTCTTTGGGCGTCGTTGAAGACGCGAAGGGATGTAAAAAGGCCAATTTGCTACTTCTGCATAGGCCTCATTGCTAAAGAGGTCACGTTATACGTCTGAAGATATCAACATGCTGATGACGCATCCGAAAAATTATAAGAAGACCAAGATAATTCAATGTGACGTGTTCAGCCCAAACGCGCGTAATCAGCTAGGCTACGAGACTTCGTGTTGTGATTATTGACCAGCTTGTGATTAGCAAACACAGCTGTGATTATCAACGAACTATTATGAGCATTTAGCCTATGCTTCCTGTTGAGGTCAGTGTTAACGGAATTATCAAATTGTTGCAGGATGTTGACGAGAGTAAATCTAGTGGTCCAGATGGAATTTCTCCGCGTGTACTCAAGCAAAGTTTGAGACCCATTTCTATGTATCCTCTTGCAAATTTTGAAAACTCATTACAGACAGGTAGCTTGCAACAATACTGGAAAATTACTCACGTGATCGGTACCTAAGACTGGTTCCAAAAAAGATGTAACCATAGACCAATATCACTTACGTTTATCCTGTGTAAAATACTCGAACATAATTTATACAAAGAAATAATAAATTATTTAAACAAGCATAAGGTTCTAATCAACGAGCAGCACGGATTTCGCAGAGGGTGCTCTTGCCCAACACAATTGGTAGAATTTTATCACTATGTAATATTGGGTGTAGATACTGTAGTACAGGTTGACGGTATGTTCCCGTATTTTCGCAGGCTTTTGACATGATGTCACATTGACTCTTAGTGTTTAAACTTGCCACCCTGAACAATGATAAGACTGTTTTAAACTGGATTGAATGCTATCTTTGTCAAAGAAGAGAAACCATACTAATAAATGAAAAATTCTCATAATAAGCAGATGTTGCCTCAGTGGTCCCACAGGGCTCCGTTATGTGTTCGCTATTGGTTTTAATTTACGTCAATGATATCTCTGCAGAAATAACATCTTCGATACGGTTGTTTGTGGATGACTGGTTAGTGTACAGAAAAACTTTCGATTCCGAAGATACAACACAACTTCAGAAAGACTTATCACTAATTCATATATGGTGTATAAAATGAAAAGTGAATTTAAATATAACACAATGTGTACACATTTCCTTTACTAAATGTTGTAACCTTTTCAGTCACGGTACCATCTGAACAGTGTAATGTTGAAACAAGATAATACGTATAAAATCCAGGTGTGCTACTATCATCTGAGTGTTCATGAAGGCCTCAGGTGGACACTCTCATAGCGAAAGCTGGTAAGGCCTTGAATTTTAATCAAGGAAACCTGCTATGTTCGTCTGTGAGAATAAAGTACATGGCTTACACTAATTGTATTAGACATATCATGGAATATGATTGTGTCGTGTGGGACTCCATCGCGCTAGCCTTCATTGCTGCTCTTGAACGAATTCAGAATCAGGCTGCTAGGCTCGCCTCGGGACGGTACGGAAGGAGCGAGAGCTGTACTACAATGAAGGCTGAGCTAGGATGGCAGTGTCTTGCTGACCACCGCCATAAACAAAGATCGAAGTTTATTTGATTTACCACAATAAACTGGAAATAATTGAGACATTTACCTACACAAACGTCGCTACATATCAAAACGTTTCAATCATAGTTGCAATATTCCGGAATACAAAGCTTGACACAAACATGTCTGCCTATTCATTTTATTGCTAGAACAACTGAACAGTAAAATAAGCTAACTGAAAAACAAGTACATAGTGTGAATGAAGATATCTTTTATTCAATGCTGTAATCCCGTGCTGTAGGCTGAATTAAGATGTATTTATGTGTGAAAATAACTGTATTATGTGTGCGAACAAAGGTGCATTTCAGTTTATGCTGTATTTTGTGTGCGTACGATGATGTAAGTCAGTCATTCATTTAAACCCCTCTACCCGCTATAAATCCCTCGGGTGCTGCGGGGTATCTTATGAATAAAAAATGAATAATTATTTCATTTTTCTGCTCATATGTCGAAACAACTTAAACATGCTAAGTTCCTAAGAACACTGAAGTTTTGATATTTAATATTTGATTACATTTTGTGGCTTTCGGTACCGTCGCCATGCTAGTTGAGATGGCAGGAAGATATGGCTGTTATTCAGAGTTTGATGTTAAGAACTGGCAATTTTTTCTGTGTTGTGATAACTTTGGAGCCTCAGTGTTGCACATTGTTTTAGATCGTGCGTATTATTTTCGTTCCTCTTGTTGCTATCAGGAAACGTTTAGTAAGAAGTTTAGCTGGAGTATTTCCGCTTATATGTGAGATAACACGGTTAAGCAACTTTGTTGTGACAGCTTAACGAGGACGTTAAGTTTTTCAGGATGGCCGAGTGTAGGTTTATTGCTAGCGCCTCCAAATGAACCATGTGCTGGGTTGTGGCGAAAAGGAATAAGAAGAGGCCAACGTTGACGAAGAGATAACATAACCAACCAAGACTCATGCGATATTCGTCTGTGTGGCGTTGTGTACACCCTGTGTGGCATGCGCGTTCTACTGTTTAAGCATATTATCCTTCTCTGATCTCATAATTAACAGACCACAGGCACTATCCCGACGCTTATTAGAAACACACAAGTACCCAAACCTTGCCTAGCTTCATGTTTCCTATCCCCCCGCGTACCCCAACGGCACGTTCCCCTCGTGGGAACACACGGTGACACTTGCACACATTTTCTGAGAGTGTACACCCGCTCATTCTACCACGCACAAGTTGGAGAAATCCAATCAAAGCTCAATTCTCGCCGACCAGCGATGGGCCGTCCAGCACGAAGCAGCCGCCAGGTATTCCCTCTCGGTCCCTACGTGGGGGACGCCCGATATCCGCTAAGTGCGCCCTGCAGGACAAGAGTAATGCTTTAGAGACAATTGTCTTTCTTGGGGACCTTCAACGCAAAAAGTATTGGTCTTTCTTTTGTTCTGTCTGTCTGTCTGTCTGTTTGTCTGTCTGTCTGTCTGTCTGTCTGTCTGTCTGTCTGTCTGTCTGTCTCTCTGTCTGTCTGTCTGTCTGTACATTAGGCTATTTGTCCGCCCTAAACGGCGCTAAACGATACTCCTAACAGCCGACCCCATCCACAGCGCCCACAAATATTGCTCAAGGTTCAGCATTCAATCTTGTGTGATTGTCAATTAAAAATCAGTTATTCCGCATATCTAGGGCACCACAACCACACGTCAAAAGTCTGTATGTGTGCCTTTCTACTAGAAAAGGCATACATAGGTAATTTTATGGACCCCAGTGTTTATCATCACGCTGTGCTTAGAATGCAACGCTTGCACAAAAAGGCAAGCGGTTCCAACGCTTTCCTTAGACGACACAGTGGTAGCAATTAACCGTCGCTTGCGTTTCACAACTTATCACCTCTGAGATGGTCGCACACGCCGCGTGCTTTGTTCTTCAAGATAACTGCCAGATAGCGCTCATGTCTCACGTATGGCGTGACTTGATGCGCTCATTCGCCTCCGCTGCACGCTCTAGGCACTCCAACGCAGCGCCTCCAGAATACCATTCGTCAATTTTCTTGTACAGAACATTAAATAAACGTTTTGTTCACTCTCTCCAGACGCAACACCATCGCATTTCGACGACATTTGCAGATTAATATGCATATACGGGGTCAATTTTTTCCCATTCTATTCTCTTTAAAACGCCTTGTGTTTTCAACGATGCACGAAGACAACAAAACTGGAAATGAAGTTCTCTAGGTCACAATTCTTCCTTTCCGGCACCATGAAATAATCACTACTCTTCCTTTTCCTGCCAACGACACTGGCACAGCTGGACACTTTGTTAATGCTGTAGCTGAAGATAGAGATAATTCCGCACGGGCTCTTCGTAGCGAGGGGCGCTATAAAACATCCACTTGCGTGCATCCCGAAAGTTTTATGCTCGGTCTGATTCCACGCTCCTGATTTGATTGATTATTATGTGGGGTTTTGAACGTCCCAAGACCACCCATCATTATGAGAGACACCGTAGTGAAAGGTTTGGTAATATTTGACCATTTGGGGTTCTTTAACGTGTGCCAAAGTCTGAGCACACGGACCTACAGCATTTCTTCCTTCAACGAAAATGCACCCGCTCGCCGCCTAGATTTACAGTGAGCTGCGGATCAGTAGCCGTGTACCTTAGGCACTAGAGCACTGTGGCGGAGAAATCTTGCACTTCTGGCACGCAATCTTACTTGAGTTAACGGCACTGCCTCCTCCCCCGCCCCTCCGCACACAGGGCGTTCCGTTGTGCGTTTTTTTTTTCGAGCTTAAAGGAATGCCGAAAATTTGTGAGAGAAGTCCTGCTTTTCTTGAAGGTCGTCTGAGTCCAACCTTCATTCCGAGCCGAAATTTCTACCTACTTAAATCTTTCTCAATTTTTCGGTCATGCAAATTTCTGATTTTTCGCTCACATGTAGTGACATGGATTCCAAATCTGACGCCGACACTCAAACCGTATTTTTTGTGACACGATCTCTCTAACGCTGTCTCACTATAAGTAAATCCTAGTCTTGTAGCCACGTCCATTTCTCCTTCCAGCTCATGATCATTATAGTCATATTATACGCCCACTGTAGATTGAAGGCCTCCCCCAAGGCGTGTCCAAAAATTACCTTCTGTCCACATAAAGCTTCATATCTCCTGGTACCAACTTCAGTGTTCGTAGGCAGATATCCTGTAAGACTGTGAGGAGAGAACAATGCGATAGCCGAAAACCAATGAATGATAATATTATCGGTGATAAATAGCTGATTTGCAGGTTTCACTCTATATTTTCTTCGTATTTTTTAAGAGGAAAAAAATTCGACGTACTGTCTGATATCTTTAATCAATGCCAAATCAGATACTGCAAAAATCAAGGCTGTGCAGTAGTAAAATGCCTTGAGGCATAAAGAAGAAATGAAGATATATTTCATGAAGTGTTCGAAGGTGTGGTCTTCGTGGCTTCGGATTGCAATTCAGAGACCCTGGACACTTGCGGAACACTTGGGCTGCCAGATGGCCGCAAGTTGGCTGTTCAGACCAGTGTTTTCTACGAAACCCTTTGACGCGGGCTTATATGGCCCCAAATAGTTGCTCACACAAGGATCCTAATTAGCAGAATACCAAATGTTATGTTCAATACAGATAATGCAAAACGGCCCTTTTTGAGCTCTGCATGACATAAAATGAGGCTGCATATGTTAACATCAATCTTTTTCTTGCCCCACCGCGGTGGTCTAGTGGCTAAGGTACTCTGCTGACCGCATTCGTATCCCGGCTGCGGCGCTGCATTTCCATGGAGGCGGAAATGTGAGGCCCGTGTGCCAGATTTGGGTGCACGTTAAAGAACCCCAGGGGGTCTAAATTTCGGAGCCCTCCATACGGCGTCTTCATAATCATAATCGTGGTTTTGGACGTAAAACCCCACATATCATAATCAATCTTTTTCTTTCTCTGTACTCGTTCTGTCACCTATCAAGTGGCAGCATCCTTCGTTCGCACGTGACTTCTGGTAGCAAATGCAAACAACAAGAGGTAGCTGAGAAAACGAAGGTGGCTCATGTGAGCTCCTAATGATGATAGCTTTTATCTAAGGCACGCGACAAACCTTGACATTAAAACTACGCTTCCAAGACCTTATCGCTGCAAAATCAGGTGCCGAGTTGAAGTTGAAAACGTAAGTAGAGGTATGTCATGTGATCAGAAGACATACGAACGTCGAAACGCCCAACGACAAAGAAATGTTTTTCCCTTAGGTGGGCCACGCTGAAATTTTGCACCGACTTTTAAGGCAAGCCTTTCAAAGGGAAGGACCTGTGATATTTTTGTCTCTAACAAACGCAAAGGGCCATACCAGTCGTCTCGCAGGCTGTTGTCACAGACTCCAATAATGGAAAAACCCCGTTGTGTACTAAATCCAAGTGTTGACCTAAGATGCCGGCTGCTTGACGCGTGCCCCTATTGATTGCTACCTGAAGTAAAACACATAAAACCACCTTCCTGGCAACCATATTCGCGCATGAGTGCGTCGAGGAGTAGCAGCAGAAAAATGCCGAACTGGCCAGATTTTGTGTGTGCATGGAATGCAATACCGATGTAGTTCCGAGAGTATTCAAACGTGATGGCGAGGTGGCGTATGGTAAGAATGTTTTCCACTCACTGCGATTGTGTCTTTGTTATGCTTTCATTATTACGTCCTGAAGATCTGAAAAGATATGCATGATGTCCCAGCTTCTGCACGCTTTGGATATTTCATTAGGCTCATGAGGATACAAAAAAACTTCTGCTGGCGTTATCTCGCTGCTGACGTAAACCACTACGTAAGCACTCGACCTAAACTGTCAGAACTGGAAGACGTTACCACCAACTAAGCCAGCCGAACTTCGATAGCCAAACAAATTGCCTCACTGAATGTCCCTGCAAACCTAAAGTGTCTGGAGCTGTAGGTGACGTCGTTTTTCTGAAATAACTGGGGCAATATAGATTCAGAGATCGTCAACTGGTACACAAAACAAGGGCCCTGCTTAAACACGTTGCCGCTGGGAAACCAGTTCTTCTCTGGGAAGTAATTATTCGCCGTGGTGTCACCTTGGTTCTCGTCATCGAGTGAGTACGGTATTTGTTTCATTTTCAACTCAGTGTTCTTGAGACACAGCCAAGTCACCGTAGGACGAGCCACCTTGGACATCTTACGATAACATCGAACACACACGAGGAAGCCACTTTTCTCTATGAGACTTTTGTATAAACATGGCAAACAAGAATGACGCAGATGATTTCATTCAGTAACCTCCGAAAAAAGCCCTACAATGATGCTAGATGCATGCTGCCCAATGTCAAAGACAAGAGAAC